>NW_019060872.1:58074-75902 GCF_000696155.1 Zootermopsis nevadensis
TTCTTGAATAGTCTAATAGCTAGTAACTGAAATTAATGAACAAAGTTTTAGTGTGTAAGTAGGTTGGTGGATTAATAAGCAGTTTATTAATTATAAAGTAAAATGTTTTACAGTGTACTCATTTTCTATCAATAATTAAACCTATGAGTTGTTAAAGGCGTGTTACGGCGAAACGTGACATCTTAATTGTTATCGTCTCACGCTTTATGAGGGTACACATCACCATTGCGATAAAAGTTCCCATGTCCCGAAAATGACACATATTTCTTCTATTAGTAAGCTAACAGTTGTCACGGGCGCAGTCTGGTTTATGTAAGGTAATGATGGAAGTCATACAATCACATGACACACGCCGGTCACGTGCGTCGCCTACGGCGTGAATGTGCCCGGGGATGTTTTTAATAATCCTGTATTTTAACTTATTAGTAACAAGTAGATCAGTATTGAAGCCGGATTAATTAAAACTATTAAAATATGCGTTGTATTATTCCAGTACAGCAAGTATATCTGTTTTAAATATTAGCGTTGTCTCTTCTCTGTGTTTAAATAATACCTTATTCAAATTGTATAATTTTGGTTGGGATTATGTTCCTTGCACACAATAACATTTAGTATAAGTCACAGCCTGACGATTTCGTTTTACGGAAGTCCTGCAAAATGAGGCTTGTCTAGGATATGATCTTCGCTGCGTAGCCTACAAGATCGTTAGGTTATTTCCATCATCGTACATCGTATTTGAGTAAAACAGCGAATGAGACACGGAGTTAGTGAGCGGTTAACGAAGTCGTTTTGGTTAAGAGATCTGTTGAGTGGTTCAGTGAATTAATAGGTAAATGTAACCTAGAGGGCCAAATTAGTGTGTAGTTCAACAAAATAATGAGTGGATATGGAAAATAGTGATTTGAGTCTGGTAAATAGAGAGTTGGTGAGTGAATTAGTGAAAAGATAACGGTTGTGTGCAATTGACATTTCTGATTGACAATTGCCCCAAGAATGTTCTCCTGAATTATTAATAGAAGCCATAAAGCACACTGTGTATAAAGCCTATAAACTCGACATTTCCGAGAAAATCACTAATGCCCTGAGTGCTTGACCTTTTAAGCAGGAGTCATTGGAACCATAGCTAAAACTCCATGAATTGTCTGATGCGTTTTTTCTTAATTTTTCGGTATGCAACGTAGAATAAAACATACGTTTATTCTGGTCCATTCAAAAAAGACAGGCTTAATGCTTAAAATAAATTTCACATATTTGATGCCACTGAGCCACTATTGTATGTAGAGGACATGGAGGTAAAAAGATACAGCTTTTCTAGACTATCTTCATTTATTCTATAAACATCTGTCATTTCCCTAAATACTGACAGTTCTCTAAGCGGCAGTGAAATTTGAAATAAATGTAGTGTCTGACCGGTAACATTAAAAATAACGAAGATCATTGGCCGCTTAATACAAATTAGGATACTGTAAACTGTATAATAAAAAATAAAAAGTGCGAGTATTTGTTGCCAGGAATAATTGGTGGCGGGTCGCGTGAATACGCGTACACGTGTATTTGTTCAGCATTTTCCTGGGACGTTGCCATAGCGACGCGTCAATCTATCCGTGCCTGGATGAACTCAGCTAAGTGCTAAAAATGCCAGAATGTATATAATGCATGTTTTCTGTTATTTTAACTGTAACAACAAATTTTTTAAATATTTGTTATTACTCCCAGCAAATACCCACTTGACAAGAGCGCCTGGATAACCGCTGTTTTGAGGTACATCGTGGTTTTTACCCCATTCCTCTAGACGAACTGTAGAAATTGCTTTCAAATATGTCAGTATAGTCTTCTTCCAATTGATTTTTTACCTTATACAATAACCTACCAAACTCATTCTATTCTTATAACCTCTGCAGCTTAAACAGTGTCCTGTTGGATAGGTTAGTATAATGGGAGCGTGTGTTGACATGTTTTCGTGAGGACTTGGCTCTCCTAGTTGAGGTCTTCTGTGGTTTTCGTGTACATTCAATTGTTTGAATGTTGGATTGAAATATGTCAGGATCGCTTCCTTTCCAGCCCCTTCCACGCTCTTCTTATATATATATATATATATATATATTTAATAATGACCGTTCTCTCAAGCTGATAGTGGACGATCTCGACCGGTTATATCCACCTCTGTTCAGGAATCGTTTAGTTCATAAAACGACCACCACGCGGCTCTGTGGTTGTAAGTAATAGAAAATTTGCCCAATGGGAATTCGCTCAGTAGTTCACGAGATAAATAACGAAATTTGGCATCAGGCAGACTATGTCCTCATTATGTACTTATTTTATGTATTTTGTGCAGAGAACACGTTACACTTATATTCACTGTTTATAAAATTACTGATACTTATTTGATTTCTTCAACAACACAAAGAAAAGTAGAAGAACTTAAATAAAGGAATATTGATATTCTTCAGAAGAAGTTATCTTCTCCACAGTTGATTATGAACACTACAACAAATTGAAGTCTTTGTTTTTCTAGATTAATTCACCTTTAATAAATGCATCGAAAGTAATATAAACATGTAAGTTAAGAGATTCGATCATTACAGTCATCCATCGAGTGAGTGATTTGAACCCCGACAGGTGAACTGCACCCTGTGACAGAGCTCTTGTACATGAGACGGGATGTTGGGCTGAAAGGCCACTTGATCTCAACATACACATCAAGATTGTGTATGATGGATGACACCAGTTCCTTAAGTTAGCCCTCGTAAAGACGCGATCAGTATTCCCTGGATCAAGGTCATGACTCGACCAGTAACAGCCCAATGACAAGACGACGGTGTTTGGCCTGCGGTAGAACGTTTCTGAGGTCAGATCCTACAAACAATGTCACCATGTTTGACAACGTTGCTGATGAAATAAACTACCTTATGGGATGCCACAGCTGTGTTACTGATGACTACTAAATTCCCTTAAGCCAGAAGGTTTCATCATGTTCATAAGTCCACCAGTGGTCGATATCCCAAGTTATATTCATTCAGTCAGTTTTTAGATATTTTTATACGTCTCCCCCCCCCCCCAAAAAAAAAAAAAAAAAAAAAAAAGCCAGCGATACTTATAGACGCAAATGAAAGGTTTTTCGGTTCAGGCAGAAATGTTTCCTGTGTTGTGTGAATACTTAAGCTAAGTCGTGGGGCTTCGTTTGCTAGTGACTTAAGTCAGCTTCTCCCGTCAATTTACTCACCGCACGTTAGACGTCAGACATAGTCATATCTGCAATCACCACACACAATGCCTGACAAGTCATTCCTGAAGTGAACTTTTTCACTAGAGCTCAATTTTCAAGAAAGCCCGTGTCATCTAAGACAGGAAATCAATTTTACTTATAACTAAGAAATAAGCAACCAGAGATAATAATATAATCTTCAGTCCAACTAGGGAAGAAAGTGCCAAGAAAATGATGGATGAGAGGCTAGTGTTACTTGTTATGTGTGACGGAAGAAAAACAGATCTATGTCACCGATACCAATATAGGCCTGTGGAATAGGATTTCTGGACCTACCGGTAAAAATAGTAGCCCGTACAGCCAGTCCCTAAAGGTTTGTAACATTGCGTGGAAGAAATCTTAATGTATCTAAACACTTTAACTATCAGTGGTAAATACATGTACCACCTGTTTTAATAATCAGTAATTCTACACTTAGTACTTATTTGTTTCTTACTATTTTCAGTGTAAACAGCTGTTATTTCACTGTCGCTGCATTAACTTGCCAACTGATCTTGTATTGGAGACGCGTTATGTTTTCTCTGAGGAAAAGACTGAATTTTTAAATGTTATTTAGAGGGGCATTGTGCAATTAGTAGGCATGAGAGGACGTAGAAGAACTACCTATGACTCATGACTAGCGGAACGAACCAGACAGATCTGTGTTGGATAAAATGGTCCATGGTTTACTCTTGCACTTTAGTTAAGTTATCGGTCTCAGAATGGATGCTAGTTTCCAAGCAGACGTAGCAAACTCACCGGAAAACAACATCGTTTCCGGTCCAGTGTTTAAATAGTAGGCCTCACGCAACATAAACTGTGTCATTTTTCCTCCCCATTTCATAGGCTTATTTCGCCTGCATTGCCGGCCTACATGTCCCCTTGCGTGTTCCTAAAGGTCTCCGCTTTCGAAGCTTGAAAGTACTCGTTGACAGACGTTAACTCTATGGAGCATAGCTCTTAGCTCAACTAATCGAGAAGTGCCACTTATGGAATTCGACGTTTAATTAGCATGTTTATAACAGACTATCACTGGACCATGTCCTGAGCTCCTGCGGCTTAAGAATACAGTCAACACCTATAATAGTACGTCTAGGCCTATTTATTTAAAATACGTTTTAATTTTATACTCTCATGTACTCCTAGCACTGCATAAATCGGTACTTGTGGAAATGTAATTAAATTCCCCGAACTAACGCAATATTAAGATATTTTAATAATGACGATCATTTTAAATACATGTCCTTTATTAAAGTGTTTGCGAGCAGCAAAGTAGCTATGACAGGCAAACACCAATAAATGTGTACATAAAAGGAAACGAATGAAACAAAACTGGCGTAACTAACTGTATCAATCTAAATACTTATTCGTATCGAGAAGGTAACCTGGGATTAGGCGTGACGTATAATAATATATCACTAGTATGTTATATGGCAAAACGTTATTCTTCCAAGATGGCAGTTTTCTGGGTTTTACCACCGTGTAGTCTGACAGAAATTTACGTGCCAGAAGTCCTTGTTGGCTCCATCATCAAGTCGATGCCACCTAAAGATGGTCAAAGCTGATTGAAATATGTAACTAACTAGATGGCTTACGGAACTCGAAGTTTCATCATAGAATTAACCAAAGCCCTCCACCGGACCCTGTCCTGGGCCAAAAAAATCCAGTCTCCTTCAACTCCTATCTCCAATAGATCCCGCCTGACATTATCCTCCCATCTACGTCTAGGTCTCCGCAGCGGTCTATTCCCCTCAGGCTTCCGGACCAATACCCGGTGCACACCTCTTGTCCAATCCATGCGCGCTACATGCTTCGCCCATCTCATTCTTTTTGAGAGTGAAACATATAGTGGTCAAAAATAAGGCACTATTAAAAGTTAAAAGTTATGCAGTTGAAACATGTTTATTGCAATAATAACTTTAGAATTCGCATTAGTTTATTAATTTTTGCAGTTTGAAGAATTCGTTATCTCCTTATATCGAACTTCTGCAATAGGCAGTTTTAGCTCTTTACGTTTGCTACTGACAGACAGGTTATTAGAATCAGAATCTGTGCCTCTTGCAGAGTAGATTTCAGGCTCTCTTCAGTTGACAGGCCTATATTACAGCTGTCCCTGGCATACCGTGAAACCACATGAACAAGTGAAGTAGGAAAAATCAATAGTATTGGTACCATTGACCCAGTTCTGAAGGGCTTCAGGGCTTCAGACACATTAAGCCTACGGCATAAGTTACGTAGCAACTGTTAGAAAATAATTGCCTTTGGCGTGGTATTTTCAGGGCCCGAAGAATTACAATTAGTGGGATTTAATATTACTAGTCGGCCTACTTCTGAGAATCTAATATTCGCTTAGCTGGTTAAGAATTTCCCATAATTTTGGTCTCAAATCTTGTCACATAACTTACTGCCAGTGTGATAATAAGCCCGAAGGTGATCAACGCGGCTAGTAACAATGTCCAACGTTGGACGCTGTACTGAACCAGTTCCATGACCTCATATACTCATTAACTGTCTACTTAAGACTCGTCTTAATACTAACATCCAAACTCATTCGCTGTATTTCAAGATTTTTTCCTACCAACATTTCTTATTTATAATCTTTTTCTCCCAGTCCTAGCCGAATTCTCAGGCTATCGTAGATTTAAATGTTCTTTCATTACTCGGTCACCTGTAAAAACCGCATTAAATTACGCGTTACACAGTAAGCAAATATTATCATACTTTGTCTTTTAGGTCGAAATTGGCTTAGTCCTCTAAGCACTTATTTCTAAACATCCTCAATATGCAGATCTGATCTTTTCTGAAAAAGAGAAAGTAATTTCACCCTAAATATGGCGGCACTACGTTCTTATGAAACATTGGTAATCGCCTACAGGCCTACACTACATCGAATCCTGGACCACAATCCATATTTTCACAGACGTGAACACATCCACTCTCACATACTCCTCGAATTTAATGCCCTGTCATCTTTATTATATAGTGTAAGATGCTAACACGCACTTGAGAAACTAGCGGCTCAGTAGTTGGATGTGAAACATTGTTCTGTTGCAGCCTCTCGCTCAACGACCGGCGATCGCCCTCGAAGCACGGTGGCCGGTTGCAACAACCCCGGATGAGTCTGCTCGGGAAACCGCTCAACTACCGGGCGAATCGGAGGGACGCTCGCTACAGGCGACTGCAGAGTCGAGTCTACAACTTCCTGGAGCGTCCGCGAGGTTACAAAGCCATCCTGTACCACATGCTTGTGTGAGTAACTAACTTCATTCCGTTGCCCAGAGGGATTTCTCTTTCAGAACATGGCGTCAGGTGGACCAGGGAACTTCAGTTGCATTTACGCAGGACTTGAACACATTGTAACTGTTCACAACTCCAATCTTAGACACCACCATGTTCCACTTCTTGGCGGTACGACTGTAGGAATTCCATAAGTCTCGCCACAGATTAAAAAGCAGACCCAGTTTCGCTGTACTTGACGGATTTACTCGGTGTAGAATGTATAAATTTTGTTATGTCTCCGAAGAAGTATTTCTAGTGTTTATTCGTAAGTTCTAAATCTGGAATAAAAATCACATTTCTTGTTCTGTTTCGTCCTTCGACTTTTTGTGATACTGTTTTGACTTTTTGGAATTTGCGGTATTTTATAACCATCACAAATTCTGCATTCGATTTGAACTTCTACTTCTTGTCATCACATGAGTTTGGCAACATTAATGATACTGCAGTCGTCTGTTTCACGTCTGATTTTCTTGTTGTATAATAGGACTGATTAGTGCCTGTTATTATGAAGTGTTGGAAACTAATTACCAGTCAGTCTTTAAAAGAATCTAAAATACTTTACGCTATCATAATTGCTGGTCTCTCTGATATGAACGTGGTAAGAAGTAACTGGTACCCTGCTATGAACAGTTTCAGTGTTTGAGATATCTCGGCGGTGAGAGTTTAGACTGTAGTCTTATGATTGTGACGTGTAGATGGTTGCCAACCGTTAGGAGAAACATACTGCCTTCTTGTTAATATACATGGCGACACAATTCAGAACACTAGTCTGAAATTCAGTATTCTGCATGTAACCCAAGTGAAAATATAATTTCGTGATTGGTGAAAATTTGAGTTCTCACAGCTTCAAGTTAAGAGACGTTGCGCTGTGTAGTCTAGTAAATATTAATCAAAGTTTAAGAGGTGCTTACTGCCTCAATCCGCAGCCAGCACTTCTGAAACGTCTGTAAACTTTCACCAGTCTACACGGTTCAGAATCTCAAAGTCAGTGATCTTCAATTTCGTGATTGTTTGTATACTTAAAGGAAATAAATGGAGGTCTCAGTGTGTATAAAGAACCGAAAGGCGGGATTTCTATTCTGTATTAAACCGGGTTATGAAAGGATTAAGTGTGGTGGTAAAGTTGGCGGATCCTGAAATAACCCACACGTTTGTAGATGTGTGAAGCGATGAACTGGTGCTTAGTCTGTAGGCCTACAGTGTGGTAACTGTCTGTTAAAAATACAGCGATTACTTTGACTTAGGCGTCCCACGTTTGAAGCGAATGTCACTATTTTTCGGTCAAACACAGAATCTCTTTATCCTCCAAACGTTACATCAGAAGGCTTCCAGAATTTGCCAGTGAGAGTGTAAAAGAGCACATTTCTAAGAGTTACTACCGTGAAGTGATTGCTTCTAGTACTTCACTCTTAACTTCACGTATAATCGTATTTGCCTAATATTTTTTTAAAAAAAAACTAATTAAACCTGATTTGTGAGGAGGTTCTAAGAATTATTTACGACTAGAAGCTTTCGCGGCTACTAAATGCGATAAAATCTTCCCAGACGAACAACCTCGTCAATACAGATCATCAGTTCGTGATGATGGAGGCAGAGAAGGTATCTGAAAGGTTTGTCTACGGATTCGTATTAACGCAGCCAGTCGACCAAGAAAATTTTATCGCGTTTTGAGGAATTTTTCCCGTTTCCTGAGCTCTAAATTCTTCTTAGTCTATTCGCCATTACCCTAGCACCGAGGAATTATAATCTAACGCCTTTAGTCTTTCCTTTTTCTTCGTATGTTGAGAGTTCTTGTCGATAAACAGGGTCTATTTGAGGAATTCTTTTCCGTTTCCTGAGCTCTGAATTCTTCTTAGTCTATTCACCATTACCCTAGCACCGAGGAATTATAATCTAACCCCTTTAGTCTTTCCTTTTTCTTCGTATACTGAGAGTTCTTGTCGATAAACAGGGTCTTCAGAATATACATACATACATACTTGAAATGTACAGTACGAAAACATTCTCTTCTGAAATTATGAGTCGTACTAAAATCGGCAGTGGCCATAGGTCTGATATCTGTTATTGTTACTGTGGTACTGAAACAAGGAATATTCAGTATATAATAAGAAATGAATTCATGCCTCACACTCCATCTTCTAAGCGGTGTTTGTAAAAGAGTATTTGTATTTATGTCATAAGAATCCGCGGGCAGTTCAGAAGTTGAGGTTTCCTTAAATCACCGCTGTTAGCAAGACCAAGGTCTTATTTAAAATTCGAGGTTATTGCTGACGATAACCTACGTTGTTTTTTCAGTCAGTAAATAAAAATATGCACAAGAACACTATCGTAACTCATAAATAAGCATGGAAACGTATGCCTCCAGATTACACAAATTTTCCAAAGGCATAATTTACGCCAGTGTCTAATGGACGTGCTGTGAAATAGTTCACATGTGTACTAACAGATCACTGCAAAAATAGTACATATGGCCACTAATAAGTGGCAGCACGAGCTTGTAGGCGATGACGTCGTCGCGGAGAATAATCAACATCAGAATTTCGAGTGTCCGTCGCGTTGGTACTACAGATTGCCAGAAGTTAAAGTACGAGTTTCAGTTAGCTTCCAGTGGTATATAGTCAATAGTAAATGTCATGAAAATCCATATTCGGCCGCTTTAAATTTTATTTGAGTCAAAACGCTTTGTTGAAAAGAATGTATATTAGCACGAAACCTCTGCTGAAAGGTGATACGGACAGACGGAAAAGATGTGCCCATGAACGTTTTCACATACGCTAAAGTTTAAGAGCGCGTAAAATATGCTAGGTAAAGATGAAACTTAATGGTGGTCTGGAAAGTAAAAAAGAAACTGGCTTAAGGTAACACTGTAGCTCTGCCCCCAGAAAGTTTTGATCTCATAGTGTAGAAGTCACAAATTAAGAAACCACGAAGACACAGAAACAAATGCCTCTGCTGGGATTACTGGATACAAATGGAAAACCTCGGCTGGCGAAGGAATTCGGTGCGCAGTCAAGAAGTTCGTTCAGGTTACCGGTTACTGACAAATGCTTCAGAGTTTTTATCTCTCATACTTCGTATTTTAAATTAAATTATGAAGAATAACTGTTCATGTAGGACCTGAGGTTTTCACGGCGGTGAGTCTGAAGATGGCTGTCTTCTGGGTTGTACGCCGTGTAGTCTGATAGAAGTTTACCGACGTTTCAGAGGTCTTTGCTGCCTCCATCATCAGAGTGATGAGTTTAAGGATTTCGATGCCTAAGAATTTGTTTATTATTTTTGTCATGCTAAACGTTAAGTCGAAAATAAGTGACAAAGGACGTAAATGTTTATTTCCATGTGTCTGTTCCATGCGTATCTAATCTCTGTGCTACAAAAGTCAAGCACTTAAAATACTCCAAGTCTAAGGCCGGAAGTGATATAAGCATACAGCTGGTGTAACAATTCCAGTAATTTATATTCTTCTTATGTTTGTTAGTATGTAGCTCTTCTTTGCCTTTCATTAAATACTGTGTTAAGTAGTCACATGCGTGTATTAAGCAAATGCATTAGAGTGTGTGTCTAATTTGAATACAACATGAATTAACGTTAATAACATTTCCGAGATGAGTTCTACGTCCGACAGCAAAATGAGAGTGAAGATTATTCTTTGCTTGGTCGTCCATATTTGCCGGTCGTCACGTTGCAATGGTAGAAGGCTACATAGAGCTGCTGTAAAGAATACATTTGCAACTCCGAGGGCTAATGCCCCAAGATACACTTTTAGCTCTATAGCAATTTTCCTTAAAAAACTCGCATTCTTTTTAAGTTCTTTCGCAGTACACAACGTCATTTCCCTGCATTGAGTAAGACTTGTGCTGGTTCATATATTGGATTTAATGGTTTTGGTGTTAGAGGCACCTGAAATGAACGAAGATAAAATGTCAGTACCTATTTTCATAAAAATCCGTCGGTCAAAACGTTATTAGAGGAGATACACAGTTATAAGTAGGTGGTTATATAAGAATCCCGCCTTTCCTGAGATAGAAAAGTAGTCTATAAATAAATTTTAATTTGTGGATTATAAACGGGGCGCACAATGGCTGGCTTCTTGCCCTGAGCTGCGTCCGAAGTCTTTATGTAACTAATAAAACAGATAATAGACACACTCGCCTTTCGTGTAGCGCATTTAAGATTCCGAAGGGCTTGATCACGTGCTTCTAAATACTAGTTAGTTTATAGTAGGTGTGTGTGTGTGCAGTATCACCGTTGAAATTTCAGTTGTCGAGTGACAATGATCATTAGTTTCTCTGACGCAAAAATGCTGCTGTGGGGTCTTTTTGCTGTTATTATCTATCTTCATGGAAAGCAAGTCTTAAAATTTGCTTACGTACTTAAAACATGTATCTTCCTACACAACTTCAGGGCATATTCTCGAACGTCGTGGCCGAATTAACACCACTTTGTATCTTCTTCGTATTTTGAATGTCTGGGGTCAGACTTTGGCTCGGCGACCCGCTACCTTGATTGATATATATCGTGATTTTTCTCAATCCCTCCAGGGAAATTCCGCGTTAGTGCAACGACCGCTTCCGTTCACATAGTTTTTAGTTAATCATTTATTAATAAAAATAAATATACGCAATTGAATGTAACATTTGTGAAGTCACCCAGAAGAAAAACTAATCTATATCCGAAAGGATATCGGATTAAATTATGAAACTGTTTTAATAACTGAATGGTATTTGGTCGTTGGTGCTGGTCGTATAGGCAGTAATGTAATGCGGCCTGTGGTTCAGTCCTGAAGATGACAACAATATTCTCCTCCGAAACGGTTGTAACCACCTACAATTCCACACTGTGATACTACCCAGTCAAACCTAGACACCTGCACAAATATGCACTGCACATAACAGGAGATTGGTTTATTTGGCTGATATGGATGAAAAGGAATTGCGAAGATTTTGTAAGACCAACAACATAATAATGTGTAGTTGATAAAATTAACTTTTAAACAAAAGAGATTTGCTATCGTCTAGCTTGTTTCACCTTGTAGTCTGGTAGAAATATACCGACGTTTCGGAGGTGCTTGCTACCTCCATCTTCAGGGCAATAAGTGATGACCCGCGAGTCAATAACATTGACAATAGGTCTGGATAATGTTGAAACCCCTGCTTTAAAACAACATATGCCTATGTATTACAATGTTCTGGTTGAAAAATCTTACAGAAGAGTACAGGCTATTATGAGACTTGTATATGGGTTTTTTTCGAACGGGTCACACAGATTATTCACACATGTAAAATGGGGTTTATGTTGACGAAGTCGAGCTTTCGCATTTAACCACAGGACTTCTTATCGGCTGAATAATTGTAAATAAACTGCTTAATAAAGGCTGTAGCCTTTTGTGTTTCTTTAAAATCGATTTACGGAATTAATATAAATCAATCAATAATAATAATAATAAGCTAATAGTAAACTGAGTTACTAAATAAAATGTTCGTCTTTTATAGAACTCAAGACTTCATTATCGAATCAGCATCCTTTCTCTGTCCTGAGCCAGATTAATCCAATCCTGATCTCTTGCATTCAAACCTTCTAGTCAGTTAGTAAAATTATTATATACATCATGTATAGTTCTAAAGTTAATAATGCATGGAGTTTAAACCCGACGGTTTCAGTACATCGTTAATGTTGAACCATAGGTACAACGTTACATTCAGTTTAAGTGAAATAATTTTCTCAGCTGTAATTCTATTATATTAGTCAGTGCCTCTCATTTTATAGGGCATATGGTCAGCAAGAAATAGATCTTTGACGATATTTAGCAGCTGTTACATTCTGGACACCACCGTGTACTTTTATTGTGTATTTGCGTTTCTTTTTTACTACGAATAACTCATCTGCACACCAACTTGTTTCTGCAATGGGCGTACATGTAAATTAATTCATGAAATTCCTAAATTAATACGTGGAAGTTATGAACCTTTAAATTTGATTATGTCAGTGTTACATCATTTACCATTGTGCTGGAGGAATTTAGTATTTCATTCATAAATATTCAGATAATTTTAGTTGTGGTGGAGTTAATTAACAGCATTATAAATTAATATTTTATTATGACATTGTTACAAATAACGCTTTGGTCTTACAAACAGAGTTACAACAATTTAGTCATAGTTAAACAGGTGTTAAAAATAATATATAAATTGTAAGTGTACCAGAGTAATAAAATATTAAAACTCGAACATAAATACTTTCGTAATTAGAGTATATGGATATATTATATGGTATATCTTGGAACTAACTGTAAACACTAATATAGTGCGGGATTCTTAAGATCTTGTCTGCTATAATGGGAATCTGTTCAAACTGAAATCATTGAAACGTAAATTAGGTTGTTTTTTTTAATTTTCAGTTTTTTCTAGTTCAGTCGTACAAGTTGAAACATTTTAACAAATTAGGCGTCATAATATCGCTGACTTCTGGGTTGTAGCGCCTTGTTGTCTGGTAGAAGGCTACCAACGTTTCAGAGGTCGTTGCTGCCTCCGTCAGGGCGATGGGACACTCTGATGATGGAAGCAGAATCGAAAACGTTGGTAAATTTCTAATAGACTACACGTCGCTACAACCCATAATACAGCCATCTTCGGATTCACGTCCGTGAGAACCTCAAATCGTACCTAGACGTCAGAAATTCTTGTCCGAAATATTGTTCGTTTTATGTATCTGACTACAGAATGTAATTTGACTGAAGGGAGAGAAGGTTATGTTCTAAGTATCAAGAAAATGTGCAACGAATATTTAGATTGAGAAAGTAACCTTGCATCTGATAGTGTCTATTTTTGCGATGTTAACAGATATTTCTTTCCGAAAGACGATTATAGAGAAGCGCTTTGTATCTCACTTTAATACTGACAGTTTAAAGGGGATGTGTTGAAATCATAAACCTTCTGTTCAAAATAAGGCTACAGTGTCTGGACCATGAACTGCTGTGAGATCGGATGTTACATTTGGCGAAGAAGTAACTTCTAATATTTTACATAACTAATCAGATAATCAAAATAAAGCACTTCTTCAGCAATTCGTAATTGGAAGCCATTTTCTGTGTTCTCAGGACCCCGCTTCAGGATTCTCTCCTGAATTATTTCAAAACGTGTTCAAGATATATTTTAATATTATCCACCCATTTACGCTTAGGTTCTCCAACTTAATTTGTTGTCTGTGTCGCCTCTCTCGTGTTTGCTACACGCTCCGTTCACCACACCATCCTTAAACTGAAGTATCTAATAAAATTGGACAAAATGTAAAATTGTGAAGGTCCTCGTTATGTAATTTTCTAGTTCTCCTATTACTACGTATCCCTTAGTTAAAATATTTTCCTCAGACTCATATATCCTGAGTTTGGGATTTTCTGCATAGGACGAAAGACAAAATTTAATTTTCGTACAAAACAACATGTAAATTAAAAGCGTTGTGTCTTTAAAACTTATGGTTTTTGATAATAGACAAGTAGACAAAGGATTCAGAAGTGTAAGTTTGTAGTTAAATGAAATTACATTGACGTCATTTACCGTGGAGTCCTAACACCATATTTCAAAAACATTTGTTTCGTAGTTGCCTGCAGAGAACCGTCTTACTAAATTAAGATTTAAGCGGTCAGAACTATGTAATGTATACATCACGGTTAAACCCGTTGACATCAGTAAAGTGGTCTACTTTATAGTGGAGTAAACTTGCCGTAGGGCTTATGACGCGTGGGTCCGACGTTAGCTTCAACTTACCGCCGACACTCAAAGAAAGATCCTCCTCGTCTTGTGAAAATATCCTCCTAACGTAATCCATCGCTAGTGTCTCCTGAGTGACAACTAGATTCAAAAAGCTTAACACGAACCTCCTGTGTTTCTTTGAGGTCTTTGTGAAGTACTTTCAGACTTTGTAGCGTACAAAGGAACATCATTATTTCGCCATTTGATGCCATTGTCAGTTTTAGCGTCTCTTCCTTTCAAGTCTCTCTTAGAATTTCAAGCTGACAGTGAGATGCAATTATGTACGATGCCGTGAGATTTATTTATATAGGCCTATTTACTTGGTGCTTTCAAGTGAGAACATGTTAACCGTGTATTGGGGGAGGGATTGAAGCGGATCTTTGAGGAATAGATTTTGACGATCTCGGTCTTATTCTTGTGGAAGAGGATACGTTCAGTGACTTGTTCTTGTGCGCGTGACGCAAAGACTGTGCTCCATGGAGATGGAATCTTTCCAATTGAGACACATATCCTGCAATTTCTGACCATTTTCGCGGTAAATTTTGAAGTTCCGAAGGGTTAGTCCGTGTACTATTTTCTAACAGTATCCACAATAACTAGTAAGTAACGTGTAAGTAATATGTAACATTTCACTTCTTAATAAATACAAATAAATCTGAGCGTTTCATAATATGCCTGACAAGATCCGCTCTTATATCTTCACTCACATTTTTCCGTGCCTTTTAGAATCATTTCCCTGGTAGTAGAGATAGTAACCATCCCTGAATCGTGATAGTGTGGTTGAAGTTTACCAACGTCTTGATGGAGGCAGCAAGGGCCTCTGAAACATCGGTAAACTTCTACCAAACTACACAGCACTAGAACCCAGAAGACATTTGTCTTCGAAAGATCTTCCATTTGTAACTAGTTTTTAGTAATTATTATGATGCAGTGGTTAGTATTGTTTATTTGTATGAGGAATGCGCCTGGTTTGAAAATCGGCTGTAATATATTTTATGCAGACTGAGATCTTCTTACATTTCTTCATCTCGTGTTCACAAAAACTGGGATACTCCACTCCAGCATCCTCTTTTTTTATTTCATAGTTTAATAACCTTAATCAACTTCTCGTGTACTTAAGCGCTGAATAGAATCTGTGGTTGTAGCAGGATAAAAAACACGTGAAGCGATAAATTTTTTACAAAAGATTTACTGAGAAACATCAACTTAATATCTAGTTGTCTGAATAACTGAATGTTGAGAAAGTGGAAAGATTTTATGGAAAACGCCGTAAGGTAATTAACCTACCAACCAGCACATTGTATGGTCTTGTGTCCTCTCTTAAAATCAAATGTATCGGTTCTTGCGAGAAATTTAGTTGTGTCTCGTAGCGAGCGAGAAGCTTCTCTGTCTTCACGCTAGATTGATGTATGCAGTTGGATAATGGTTGAATTAATTACCTGAGCGAAACGTCAGGCAGTGTTAGAAGTGGCAGTTGAACCATGAAACAACGCACTAAATCTTGGAAAGGGAATGAATTAATTTGAACTTAGATACACACAAACCATTGCTAAACCACGTAACTGCAGGCTAGAGGCTGTCATTAAGGAACTATAGCTGTAAGAAGATAAACAAATGCAATTAATTTGCAGTTCTGTAATTCTTGGTGTCTTAACGATTGTGAAAAGTGATATGGATATCGGCCCACATCAGCAGCAGAAAAATAATTAAAATCACAGAGATATTGAACACTTTCCAGGTACAGAGGACTTGCCTATGTGTACGTTGAGAATTTCTCCATATATTTACTCTTACATCTTGACTAAATACCGAAAACATGCACAAGTGTCGAGACAACTTTCCAGATGCTGGGAGTTTTTTTTTTTACAGATATTGAAAAATTCCAGATACTTAAAATTTGCCCAGATGTTAAGAGCTTTTCCAGATATTGAGAATATTCCAGATGTTAATAATTTGTCCAGACACTGAGAAGGTGTCCAGCAGTTCCAAACTTCTCATTACGTTCTTCAGTGTTAATATGCGCTCTTATGGGATTTAGTACCATTCATTGCAGATGCTTGTAAATTCCTTCACCTATTTTAACTTATCCATGTAATTCTTAAGACTTGTGTCAGAAAAATGTATTAATTCCTACGATAATAAGCGGGTGTTCACAAATCAAGCTAGGAATAGGCAGATGTATTGCTTCTTTTCGTAAATTATTCCACTACACCGTTGATTCGAAACACATCAATAGTACTATATTTGTTTCTACACAGAATTTTATTTGTATCATTTCAAAGTAATAAACAATTGGCAATAATTATTCAGACCGATGACACAGTAATTTCAAAGTGGTAAAAGTGTTTAAGGCTTTTATTTATATTCATTTTCCTTTGCATTGCTGTAGTCATGTGACAGAAAATATAACTAATTAATGTAAAGTAACATACAGGTTTTTGATTTTTAAAACTAAGCACAGTTAGGTGGATATATGATCTCCTTTTTTTAGGTTGTTATGTTTTCATAATTTGTAATTTACACAAAACATCGACATGTATTAATTTGTTTCTTACGTCCGTTTAGTACTCCAGTCTCATGGCTGAATTACAGACTGTAAAGGAGGTAAATAAAACACTCACTACATGTGTTTAAAGTATAGATTATGCTTATCGTATTTTGTCGAGAGATTTCGCGCGTCCTATCCTGGGCCTCTTAATGCAGTCTACGTCTTCACGAAAATTACTTGACAGTGCCTTGTAACAGAGGTATTAGAGCTATGCTCCAACTAGATGACGATATATACGTTCTTTACACTTGCATGTCTTTAACAAAACCATCACATTAATATTCTAGGTTAGGTATTAAGAAATTCCTTTGTCCTATTAAATTTAACCAGCGCACTGTGTGTACACAAGAGTCACTGTTGCACTCAGCATACCTGGCTCGTCACGACTGCAGCGCGTCATCGTCGTATCCCTCCACTTGAAGTTTAAATTAATCTCTTAAACAGCATTAAATTGGATCCATATTACTTCTTTAAAACCCAGGGGTAACGATATGCACCACCTTTATAACAATCAGTAAATCTATTTTGCCTATTGACTATATTTATGGGTTTCGTATGATTCTCAAACATCTGTAGTTTCCCCAAACAGAATTAACCAATTGCTCTTTCTAACAGAGGTTCGTTGTGGTTTCTTTGAGGTAAGAACTAAATTCTTAAGTGTTGTTTAGACAAGCTTCAGCTTCAAAGGGCTGAATACGTTATCTGAAGGCCATCACCCCATGTCACTGTCGTTTGCAATTTGTGTTTTGACAAAGTGTAATTACTTTCCTACACTTTATTAGCACAATGCTCATCTTCGGTGACGAAGGAAACAGTGATATTTACGTGGTTTGTTATTTATCGTGTTCAATAAATTTGAAAGTAAGCATTATCAACGCAGTAATAATTAAGGGGTCCGCAGTGGCCGCGCGGTCCGAGGCGTGGGCCTTGTGCCGCTTGGTCGCTGGGACCGTGGGTTCGAATCCCACTCAAGCCATGGATGTCTGTGTTGTGCTGTCCTGTGTACAGGTAG
>NW_019060875.1:4567-16356 GCF_000696155.1 Zootermopsis nevadensis
AGACCGGTCCGTGCAGAGCCCGAGACATGCACAGACCGTATTCGTCAGAGACACGCTTCATCAGAAACAGTCCGAGAGGGACCGCTTCCGCAAAGCATCAGGTGGTGGAATTTTGAAAATTTTCAAAATGTTCAAAAAATGCTGGAAATTGTCCAAAACGCGCACAAAAACAAGCTTCATTTCAAAATCTAATATGTTCACACATCCCCAATTAAGCATAAGCTTTTCCTAGCTTGGAAACAATACTGAAAGGAAAGAAATGTTCATAATAAATACTACATAATGAAGTAAACAGCTTTAAATTACTTGTGTAATGTGATAAATATTGTGTACAGTTCATATAATCTACATTCAAATTTACACTTACAAAAAAATGGGAAGGAGTGGATATACATTATTTGTGTATCACACAAAAACTGATACAATTACAATAAGAAGCGCTAGATAAAAAAACTTCAGCTCAATCATGGCAAGTCTGTTGTAGTTTCTTAGAAAAATTAACGCAAAAAAATACTATCAGAAACAACTACCGTTTCAATTTTTAGATAGTTAAATGACCTTTCTAGCACACAAAAACATTTAACAAAGGTAAAAAACATAAATTATTGTATGTCATCCTATACTGATATGGCTTATATGTACATGTTTGTAGTAGAACCTTTATTTTGCCATGTTTCACAGACCACAATATAAATCATTTCCCAAACATATACAGAAACAACCTGGCATTTATGATGCCAAACAACTAATCTTTGGTAATGAGAAATCTACAAAATACACACAGGATAATACTAAAGCAGCCGACTGCTTCCTCACTACGCTGCATTAATAATAGCAATGGCCGTAAATTATTTTGTTGTATCCCTAAACAAACACATGCAAAGAAATTCAAGAACGAGTACAATATAGAGTGTATAATAAAACATACATTCAAAATGACCAATTGCTACAGATCAAAGCATGACAATATACTGAAAATTTTACCACATATATTTGCAATGATAATTTTGAAAGCGTTTCTTATACCACCTAATAGTTGTAATTGTATTTTGACTACGGAATGCTAGATGCGAACAGCGTTTCACGTATGCAAATAACAGTCGCAGAGTTGTACTACTGTCATACTTGTTTATTACAAAATTGCCACAGTCAGACAAGAAAACATCGGCCACTTAATGCGACAATATCGTTACAGCCATTTCTAATACAGAGTGTTTATGCATGAACAGTGTAAATGGTCCACTTTCAAAAGTTTAAATCTCTGGCGATCAAGGCATACTGTACTTATTTATTAAAATGTACGTAGCCAAGACATCCATGTCAGTGATTACTGTACATATTATTATGAATTTGTGCATTTTTTAAAAGCATTTAGTGATGTGCAGCATGACTAATGAAACAGCGCGCGTACATTACTTCTGCATGGCAGATAGGTAAAATACTGTCTTATTCATGACTTTCCTCCATACTTTAAAACAAAAATAAAGTACAGCCTCATATAACAGCTGATAAAAAACAGGTACAATAACTAGCTAACATCTGGTTGTCCGTATACCCTACAGCTGAATATGATACAGTCACATTTCACTAACCACGACTCTCAATTCACAATCAAATATGACAACAAGACTCAAGTTACAGAAAATACTGTTCCAGCTATGATTCTGGTAAGTATCAACTGTCGAATGAAGTCGATCTTACAGATACTCTTTATTATAAAGATACCATGACTTCATAGTATCTGGCATCTTAAACCACGATGAGGTAAATACGTCCATTTTATAAGACGCAATAAATGTGGAGTTGGACATTTTAATAAAGGGTTGTATGTACCTGGTATTGATCATTGTGGCATAAATTTATGTGCACAGAATGATTGATGACAGTGGCGAAGTTGCTATTTCTTCTGAAAGATGACATATTACACAAAGTTTAACTAAAGAATTACAACTTCAAAATATTATTGGACCTACAGCAAATTTGCCCATAAAACTTCTCAATAAGTTTTGTTCTATAAAAAATAATCAAACCCTTAAAATAAACAGTAAATCTTGATTGCACCTTACCAGTCATACAAAAAGCCGCTGATCATTCTTGTATCTAATGCTTTGGTGGACTTGCATCATCAGTAAAATGTACAAGTACCAGGTACATTTAACTACATCCCTTCTTGACAAACAGATACTTGCCTTCCTTTGCAAAGAACTGTACACTGAGCATCTCAGCATGACGAGCTCTTCAGTTCACTCAGTTCTGCCAACAGACGCTGGGCTCCATTCTTACCTTGTTGAAGGGCATATCGATCCTTCAGGGTGGTCAGAGCTGAGAGGAGGCGATTATTTGCAGCATCTAAAGCAGCGATTTTATGTTCTTGTGCCTCAATAACCCTCTGTTTGTGGGACAATGCATCAGACATCTTTTGCTGCTCACGGCGAAGCTCTTCCTCAACAGAGATTAACCTAAAATTCAGTCCATCAACAAGAGTTACTTTAATGCACGATACGAAAAACATCCTCTTAATGCTGCTTGTAACTGGAGAACCAAAGTTAGGGTGTCGAGAGGTGGAAAAGTAATTCTGTTAGAACGTTAACACATATAAACAAAATGGGGATTCCTGAGCAGGTATCATCTGATTTTCCTCAGCCCAACAATTCATTTCAGATATTACTTTCCTTCCAATGCTCATCACAGAGCCCTCAGCACCAAAACCTATACCTTACACCAGCATTTCCAAACGTACGGTATGCATAACACCAGTGGTACGTGAAAGGATTCATGGTGAAGAAAATAAACTAATAAAAGAATTGTTCAATATTTCTGTCTGCTGTCAGATGAAATCCGATATAAAGAAATTTAAAAAATTCCTTAATACTGATAAAGCTCATAAGCTTCTGCACATTTTTTAGCTTACCTGGTATATTTTCCTAAAGCCTAGTCGTAATGTGGTTTGACAGCTTGTGAGTTAACTGATTCATACATTACTGCAACAGGGAAAAACGCTGCCTTACGCCATACAGTCCTCCACCAATCATTTTGTGCACCACCGCTCCCCAACACACCCACACATCCTATCACATTCCTTATAACCGTCTGGACCTCTTACCATCCACCAGCCTCTCTGCATGAGGGCGTCAGGGGCAGCAAGAAAGCTCGGAGACTAGGGGGAGGAAGTGGTGGTGCTACTTTACTGCTAACCTTGCAATGATGTTCTTCATGTTTGTGTCTCCTTGGCCAGGAGTTGGTGGGTCTCTCACATCATGCACTGATTCCCGCTCGCTGGAGTCGATATCCGGCGAGTCCATGCCCGAGCCTCGCTGTTCTCGATCGTGCTGCTGTTCGGCCTGTTCCAACTTCAATTTCAAATATTCTACATTCTTCTGCAATCGTTCAATCTCTTGTTCATACTGTAAGCAAACAAAGTTGTCTTTTATATTTAATTCTGTACCGTCCTATACTTCAATCCTCTGTCCTCGGGCTACCAGCCAGGCCAGGTGGTTTAATGGAGAAAACACCAACACTTCAAGAACCATCTTCGTCCTCATCCTCAGGGTACTGAAGCTTCAGATCATATACCTTGTTCAATTTCATTTATAATTATGGACACCATGTGGAAATGCACTTTTCAAATATGGCTGCAGTTAGAAAAAGGCTTTAAATGTCTGTACTGTAAATTTTAAAAGTGGCAATTGTATTATAAGTGTCAACAGCAACAGTATCTGCATAAAGTACTAGCACTAATTACAATGATGGTCCTTATCACCAAATCCAAAACTGTGGATTGCTACACGAGGCTACTCTTGTAGCAGAAGTGAAAAGCCATGCACATATGTACGTCACCTGTGTCAGAAAACAATTCTTTTATTCCTGGATAGCTCAGATTTGAATAAAACATCAGCTGGCATTGTGAGGTTTAATGGTAAATTACACAAGTTGTAAATGAGACTGTGCTTATCTGTAATTAGTTGCATGGAAGTGTTCATAAGTTATAAAGGACACACAGAACATGCATCATCCTCTTGAAATATCAGTAAAATACAGAAAAAGAACAATTCAGGTACCTGCTCAATATTCCTGGGGCTTCGAAGCTTATTGAGCTGACCATGGCAGCTATCATCATCTGACGAGTCTGAAAGATCACGAGTTGAGTCAAGAGACAGCCGCCGCCTCAGCTTTGCACAGCATGTAGAAATAGGTTGATCTGAAACAGTTTACAAGACATATATAAAGATGCATTAAAACACGTGTGCCAATGTAGGCCTATACATAATATAGTGTGTAAACTACTACTTCATAACCATCCCATTTATTATGAAAAATTCACTCATAATTTCATTTGAAAGTGATGTTAAAAAGTAATGTTGTTGTTTCTTGGCACTACGACCCTGTTGTGGGTTTTCACCGCCTCCTTTTCGGAGGTTTCTTGGTCTTGGTTGTGCGTGAAGTAGTGAGTGACCAGCCCACTGACTCTGCACAATTTCTACTCAATCCTGATTTGACTGCCAGAGCCATCTAACAGTGAATCAGGAAACTTTTGGGTGAGAAATGGCTGCTGAATTTTGCTTAGGAAACATCTTGTATCATGCTCGTAAGGTTCTTTTACATGCCGTAAATCTACGACACGGGACCCCAGGCTTTACTTCCTCTCCGAAGGAAGTTGTGCTACGGATTTTAATCACCCTTAAAAATCCATCGAACTCAGCCGGGATAGAGCCCGCAAACCTTGGGTCCAGTGGTGAGCACGCTAACCACTAGTCCACCGAGGGCGACGTTAAAAAGTAATATGTCAATAAAATAATATTTATAGTAAATTTTGTGCTTTCACTAAAACATTACTAGGATAATTAAATCAAAAAGGGTATGATAGGTGGGACAAGTAGATTGCAGACAAGGAATACAGAAAACATTCTGATTGAAAAATCTCGAAGCAAAAGCATACACAAGATCCAGTCATAGACATAACAGCGTGTAAAACTGGCTGTGGAAATACAAACTTTATTGAAATGGTGGTATTTTGTGAACATGACAAATTTTCTTTACCATGTGAGGAACTATAAAATGCTCAAGAACCCAGAACCAATTAAGTGGTTGAATATTTCCGTCTTCTGGGTTGTTGCGCTGTGTAGTCTGGTCGATGTTAACCAACGTTTCAGAGGTCATACTGCCTCCGTCATCAGGGCGATGAATATGCCAATAGGGTGAGGTGCTAGGTTTATAGGCTGGAAAGTGAAAGGTGTAGCCTGCCCTGAGTCAATGGGAGCAGGCATGGGAGTGGACCAATGGTAGCACGTGGGCGAGAGTGGGAGAGGGAGAGAAAGTAGAGGGAGAAAGGTTTAGTTTGGTTGGATGGATCTGGGCCCTGAAACGGGCTATGTTAGTGGTCTGGTTGGTCTGGGGGCGAGGGTGGGAGAGAAAGTAGAGAGAGCAAGTTTGAGTTTGGTTGTATGGATCAGGGCCCTGAAAAGGGCCATGCTAGTGGTCTGGTTGGTTCTGGCGGCGCACTCTTGCTCGCTCGCGGAGTCCTCGAAGTGTGTGAATAAGAGGCTTCCAGGACCGGCTCAGGTGAAGTCCATCTTCCCTGTTAAAGTTATCGGGATGTAGTTCGATCTCGATGGCTTCCCTGATTATCCGATCCATGTATCCACCTTTCACTTTCCAGCCTATAAACCTAGCACCTCACACCCTATTGGCATATTCATCGCCCTGATGACGGAGGCAGTATGACCTCTGAAACGTTGGTTAACATCGACCAGACTACACAGCGCAACAACCCAGAAGACGGAAATATTCATACTCACCGCTGTGAGAACCTCAAGTCTTACAATTAAGTGGTTGTTTCTCATCAAGTATCAAGTATCAAGTAAAATGATGCCCTTGCCAAATGAGTGAAACTATAACTTGCATTCAGCCTGTGTTAGATAAGAAAACCATTATGGCGCTAAATATTCTAAACACAGTCGGGTGATTACCTGGAGTGCTAGTGCATGTATGAAGATGGGTTTGCAACACACCAGAAGTTTGCCCATTAGCTGCACGCCAGTTACTCCTCTGTGCACACTGTGGGTTTGTACGAGGAGCTCGCAATCCTGAAGAGAACTTGTGAACTGGTGGGGGTGTAGGTGTTGAATGCAAAGGAGATGCATCCACTCCACCCACCCTCTCCAGTGTTCCACCACCACCATTTTCCTCAGAAGATGAACTGCAAGAATGATGCCGACGCAAATGACGGTGATGTCCGTTCAGTGTCGCCATCTGCTGTTGTAATTCCATGTGATACACCGGGTTGGTAAAAGCAAGTGGAGCCGATGCTACAATGCTTACATTATTATTGTTGTTGTTGTTGCTTACAGCACTGTTTGCTTGTGTAGAATTATTGTTATTTGCAATGGTGAGATCCACAGGACTTGAGCTCTGACTATATGCAAAACTCTGATACCCAGATGATGCCACATTGGAGAGCTGTGAAATAGAAATCTGACTACCCTTGTTTGTATTGTGTTCTGACAGAGCCTCATCATCTGCGTAACGCAACAGATCGGACAGCTCATCCAGGTTCCCATTTACATTACTATTAGCAGTTGCAATATTTCCATTTAGACCATTCGCGATAGAAGAAGAACGGCCACTCCGGTGCTGCAGGCTACCAGGTGGGAGACAATGAACACTACAGTGGTGTGGAGCGGGACTAGGACTGTGATAGGCTGGAGGTGGATCACAGTATTCATCACCAGCAGTAGTTGATGTCATTGCTAGCTTGGGTAGAAAGGCATTACGAGGCAGAGTCGACGCTCGGGGTACAACAGGCGATCGTGTAACATGACCAGAGATGGTGGCAATCATGGAGCCACTCATTTCACTGGTGGGATGATGTTGCTGCTGTTGTCCATTATGGAACTGACCCAAAACAACGCCATTGCACACTGTAGGGTCATTAAACCTGCAAATCAAGGTAGACACATTTCCATCAACACTTTACTATAAATAATAATACTGGAAAGGAACTTTGATGATCATATATTCCATACTGGCTTTGGTATGTACTGTATATACACATCTATTGTTCTGAGCATAATAAAACTACAGATATCACACTTCAGAATCAGAGCATTTTATCAGTGATTACACCCTTCTGAAAAATGTTTTAGGCCACTGGACTTTTAACGAGGCACATTTAAGAATTCAAGTTTTATTGTGAAACATTTGTCTTTGCAAATGATGAATAAAATAATTTTTGGATAATTCATTTTAGTATGGCATCAGTATCAAATTTCATGGAAGTCTATTCATACATAATGGATCTGGTTCAAGATAAAATAAAAAATAAAAAACCAAAATCTATGGTAAAGTTAACTACTATTCTGAAAATAAATACTGCATTTTTATCATTTAATTCTTCCTGCATTCTGTGATAAAACCTTTTATATCCCCAAGGAACAATAAATAGGATAACCTCTATCTAGATTTATGAATTGCTATGAATTTGCAACATGCCTGCATCATATGTGAGAATAAAGTGCTGTTATACCTAAAGATGTTCCTCTGTAGGGCCTGAAGTGCTGCTGGTTCAGAATTCCTATTTCCTGGTTCTCCCTGCCCTGGTGAAGGTATAATTCCAGGCATTGGGGGTGAACTGTGTTGACGGATCAATCCTGCCGGCTGACTCTGTGCTAGTCTCACCCTGTCAAGAACCCGTGTAAGCCTCTGGATTTCTCCGCTGTGTCCAGGTCCAAATTTTCCCACACATTCATGTAGAAGAGCAGCCAAAAGACTCAACTGCTTGCCAAGATCAATGTAGCCATCAAACTCCAAGCAGTGTGGAGATGGAAAGTCACGCTGCACGTGTGCCTACAGAAATATTAATTTGAATGAATTACATTACATAAACTGCTATTACAGCAGAATTTAAAAATATCTGTATATCTCCAAATGTAATATTTGTTCCACAGCTCGGAATGGAAAAACAAAAAAGTGATGAAATTGCCACATTTGCCACAAAGCAATCAGGTCTTATGTTTCAATTATCATCTAACAAACTAAACATTTAACTGCGTTTGAACAGTATCTTGCTATAGATGTTAATCGGGCAAACATGCAAGATCATATATCTGCGTTTAATAGAATAATCCTTTATTTTCTTACCCATTCATTTTTATTTTTAAGCTTATGACTTTAGGGCACATTACATCTGGGATATTGTGATTTGCGGTAAATATGGCATATCAACGTTTTGACATTTAAATATAAACTGTGGATTTTAAGAATTGTAAGCCAACTTACAGCCTAGCACATTATTAAATTTATACCTTTTTATAAAAATGTTAAGGCCCATCCTTTTTAAAATAATAATGTCCAATGCACATGTTAATCTTAATTTAAAACTGCAGTTAACGATCAATTTACCAGAGTTATCTCAAAATTACTATATAATTCATATGCTCCTTTAATTTATAATAAAAAAAAGAGCAACAGATTACTGCAATTTTTGTAACTTCATCATATGTCCGACATGTGAATTACCCAATCTTCTTCATCATCACTTAATTAATGAGTGTGAGGATACATACTTCTTATTAGTAAAGTTAAGGCCCGAAGAGAAGTACAATACTCACTGAAATGTGCTTCAAGAAGTTCTTCATTGATGGAGCTTCTCGTTCCAGAAAGTCATTCATAAATTCCATGAAGTTCTCCTTTCCTTGGAAACGCGTGAAGTTGGCCAATGTCTGTAATGTCTTGGCCACAAGAGTGAGATTACGTGCAGCCTTTTCATTTGGATATTCTGTAACATTACAATTATCAAAATTGAGTTCAAGTTTAATGAAAAATATTTTCAAATCTTGAACACTTTTCACCGTAAATCTTATTATGCAGGAACCTCTTTTTGGAGAAAAAAAATTTACCTTGTGGACAAAATTACCGGACCATGAAATGTCAATGTCTTACACAGGAAGAAAACTTATGTGGGATTGTCCTATGAAACAGAAAAATTGAACAGGCAACAGCAATTCTGGAAGCTGAAGCATTTAATATGATAATTCTGCATCTGTCTGATATTGCAACAACTTGAATTTAAAGTACTGATGTTACAGGGTTATTGTAGGGTCATCAAATAAAACATAATTTTTTAAATAATCCCTTTGAATTTTCACATAGTTCTAATGTATGTTGTTTTCTTGGTTTAATTCAGCGGAATATATTTTATTGACTGCATATCATATCAAATGACAGGACATTCAGTATGATAAACGGGGAACGGCATAAAAGGGAATTATTATGGTCTACTTTATGGTACTGACTGCACCAGTATTTTCCAGGAGGGATTGAGGAACACTTGAATCCAGTCAAAATCCTGTTTTCATGCTTAATTTGAAAATTGTCTCTCTCAAATACACAGCAGCAGACCTAACCACTATACTGGAATTTTTGGAACATGCAGTTTTCCACTTTGCACGTCTGTACAACTTGTAAGCTCCCCCTTCTAGCTCAAATGTAATTTATTAAATGTACCATAATGCTGCAACTTCACACAGCAACTGACCACTTACTCCATCACACAATCACGTATTCCACAGGATACATATTTAGAAATGTAATGATGAGGGGAAAAGGGGTACTCGAATATGAAATACAGATTTTTTCTAAATCATTGCTTCCACAAGAAAATCATGTAACTCCTCAAAACTCATAAATGGATAACCTTATTTTTCTTTATATTTTACCACATATATACCACATCAAGAACTGTTTAAAATTACACTTTCTAGACTTCAAATCACATGTATACTGTATATCATACACTATTTTATATGTATCACAAAAGTTTCTTGCTTCACAAAAAAAAAATGATTATATTGGACAAACACACACAAAAATTAAATTTATAAAATAGATTTTAGTGCAGACTTCCAGTATCAAATTTCAGAAAAATTGTCAAAGTGTTGTGGGCAGATGGCTGCAACAGACTTATTGTTCCTCTACGTGTTAATTTTGCGCACTTTGCCCTTTTTTTGTGATCACCTACCATGTGTGATGTTGAACAGGCTCGGAGACAGAATAGCTGGACAGAGAAAGCGCAAGAAAATGGAGGCTGAGATGAGATTATCACTAATGTCCTCTCGTCCCATGGCTGCAAGACGCTCTCGGAATGTGTGGAAACATTCGCGCAACTCCCTACAACACACAGTAATCTCATTAGAGCCATGTTCCTCCAGCTGCACAGTAAGAAGTATGACTAATGTGCAACTGCCCTCAAACAGATTTATTCTTACTGGCGACTCGAATAGAATAACCCAGTTTTGTATTCTGCACACACATTAAATCAATTTTCTAGATAAAAATTTACTTATAGAAATTTGCAGCTGAGAAGTTAAGTACATGAACAATGAAAAGTGACAATTACAATGCACACAATTTTCATATCACAAACATAAAAATTGTCTAAAATGAAACATGATTAATTCGAACCCAAGTTTCCTTGCACTATCTTTTGTGGACTATGAAATTTTACTACATTTAAAAGAAGTGGCAGCACCAGACTTCACACAGAACAAGAATAATCTACACCAACTGCAGTACCATTCTTCAATTACAGTCATTTCACAGTAAACAGCATAAAAATTAAAATCTTATGTCAGTCCTCTCACTGGTAAGATTCCTCACCATCCTCCAGACTCATACAGTAAGGTATTTCGCATTTACAGTTTCAGTTCACACACATAGTTTGGTCCACAACACATTTAATTCTTTAACAGTAAAATTACTGCTTCCTTTGAACTGAATCGCTACAATATCTTTCAAAGACCTATTGTGTTTCATTTCTTTTGCAACTAGAAAATCCAGAGAGTACACAATTATTCATCTCTTTTACCAAATAATCTAAGATAGCAGCAAGTGACAGACATCCCAACATCAAGCATATTATGAGTGTGTGCGCACTGTACCGAAAGCAAAGTACAGTACCAGACCCTTAATATAAAACGCTTGGGATCGAAGTTTTTTTTGCCCTTTTTTTTAAAAAATCTTTACACAGACAACTTTTCATATGTACAAAATAAATGCGAGCTACCTTCTACTAGCACTAAGAAGACCGTTGACAGTGGTGCCAGTCGCACATGGTGTCGAGTCAAAAAACCACAAAGCACCAGTTTTAAACATGAAAATGCTGCCAGAAAAAATCGCCAGAAATAAATATGGATTTCAGGTCTTACCAGTTTTTGGGATGCCAGATATGGGGCCTGACTATGTATAGGCTCTCAATGGCACATTTTAATTGCCATGACCACCCATCAAAACGTCAATAATGGGTAATAATGAAACCCAGATTAATAAGATGAAAATTTCATAAATAATTCCAAACTGCTTTCTTGCCCACAAAAATCACATTAAATATGGGGAAGTACTAACACGGGGAAAGCCTGGTGAGAACTCAAGATGCGGGACCATGCCAGTTCCACTGCGGCCCTTAAGTTGTCCTGCTGTTTGCGTAGGGCTGCTACATTGGCCACCTTCAATGGGTCAACTTCACAGTCCTGCCCTGAGCTAAGTACACAACTCACGAGTTCGCCAAGAGTTTCCTGCAGGTACCGATCACCTGTCAGTTTCAGGTATGCCTCCATTGCCTTTGTTGCCAGGGAGTTCCCCCTGAATGTCAGCCGTTCATCATCTGCACATGATATGACGCAGAAACATGATTAAACCAAATACTCAAGATCTTGTTTCAGCAAGGGGAAAAAACATGAAAGTTAAAAGCACTGGAACAACTGTGGGAGCAAGTGGTTCCATGCTTTATATATACA
>NW_019060875.1:16893-53538 GCF_000696155.1 Zootermopsis nevadensis
GTTCGGCAGTAATAGTATTTCCATTCTTCCTGTTATTGTCCGCAAAGGGGGTTGGAGTGGTGAGGAAGAGGGAGACGACGAATGCGAGCCCGAAGCTTTGCCGAGTTTTGCCGAAGCGCACGCTGCATTGGCGAAAGTGAAGTCGTTCTTTTATGCGCTTAATATTAGTGAACGTGACGAGGAAAACATTTTGAACGTGGAAAGTACTCTGTTTGGTCTAAAACGTAAAGTTTCGACAAACCAGTTGTCCATTAAAGACTTTTTTGGTAAAAAGAAGTAACTTTGAAAGAGAAACATTGTTTTTTTTAAAATTTTTAATGCTTTCCCGCATCTATCGTTTTCCCGCATCTATCGTTTTTATTTCCCACCCCCGCCGAAAACGATGCATCGAGGTTTCACTGTACATAAACTTAACATGAAATTTGCAAAATCCATTACTATGTTCATAACAGGCCACCACCTTCACCACCCACCATTTAAAATTATCCTTGCCATACCTTAAATCTCTGAAGCCATATTTTATCATGACATAGCACACAAAACTGTGTATGAAATTTGTGTGACTCACCAATTGCAAAGTACAAAGTGTTCTCTTGGACTTGGTCTATTGTCTAAATTACAAAATAATAAGACTACAGTGTTTCAGAAGCTAGGTTCCACTTCAGTCTTCGTGTAAAAAGGAGGAAAACAGGACAGGAAGCATATCAGTGGGGCCTATGTCCCAGTCTCAACCTCTCCTATATGAAGACAAACTCCAGCTTCTCAAATGCTGCAGTTTAATTATTTTAAAATTTATACAATGGAAAAAGTCCAAAAATAACAATTTTATATAATGAAAAATTATATGTTTCAAAACCAACTATGTAACACCTGTCCTAAATATATTCTTGTAACTAAAGTATTGGAAAATGAAGAAATTAAAGTGACTCCATACTTCTCTCAGATCAGCTGCTTACCTATCCGATCAATATCCATCATGACTATGTCAGCAAGAAACTGCTGTGCCCTGCCCTCTCTCTGCATGATGTGAACCATGGCTGTTGCTATGTCCTCCTTTGCCTTCACGCCAATCACAGGCTCCAATGCCTCACACAATGGCTTGTACTCCATCTTCAGGAACTGCAGAGCACAGCGCAAACAGCGGGAGTTTTATGAAACTGCATTCTTTACCACAAGCTTACAATTAAAGTAAAATATCATTGTAATGTCAACTTTGGTAACAAGGCTCAAATATATATTTCTGAAAATATCATAAAAAACAAAAAGTTCTATATACTTATAGTTCAGAAGAAGATAAGCAGCACCTGGGAGGCCAGGAATTAAGTCTTTACCTGCAGAAATTCTTGATACACCTGGACTGGCAGGATGTCTACTGACTGGAAGCGACACTTTACCCGCAGAGAAGGAGGGTCCTTCGGTATACCCTTTTCTGACAAAACAGGATACCACTTCTCCATCAGGTGCCGAGATGTCACTTCATGCACTGGTATGCTTACACTACCTACAAAAACAGAGCAACTGGATTTAGTTTTCATTCTCATGTGTAGATTATGACATGATGAAGGTTAAATTGTGAATGTTTATGATTATTAAATAACTTGTGTTCTGGTTTTTTTTTTTTAAAAAAAAAGGTACAATAGCATGCCTCTGGGTTGTCAGTAGCCAACTCAAAGTGAAACACATCTACATGGCCCATTTTCACAAACCCCTTTCAAAAAGTGTATTCTCATTTCCCTCTGTTTTCCACATACCATTTACAAAGACATTCCATTACAAAATTGTGCGTGATTTCTGGAAGGTTGGTACAAATAAAAGATGTGGATAAGAACACAAATTTTGAAAGGCTTGGTAAAACTGCAAGGTCTGTTTTCATAAACATTATCCTGGGAGAACCAAGTAAAGAAAAAATGTAATGTTAGCACTATATGCATTTCCTAGACACCGACCTACGGTCTGAACATTTTTTTCCCCCAGCCAAAAAAAATATTTATTATCAGCCTTGTAAAAATACATTTTACTCAGTGGATCTCAAGTACAGCTACCAGCCATCAGCAGCAGTCAAAATAAATAAAAAAAATGACATTAAACAAAAAAATTTAAAAAATGAAAACGGCAAAATTTATGGTGATTTGTTCCCTCAATAAAACCAGCCTTTTAAACACTGAAGTCACATTTTTATGCTACTTAAAGACATAATTAAACTGACTTGTTAACAATTTGTATGATCATTGTAAAACACACACACAAACCAATTTCTTAAGTACATTCTTACCAACTAAGACATTTTTGTCCCGCTTCTTCTTACGATCAGCTTCACGAAAGAGATTCACATTAATAACATTCACCAGAGGCAAGTTGTGGAAATCAAAATGCTCTCCCCAAAAACACATGTCTCCCTTCTGCTTGGATGAAGTACGAGCATAGAGCGTCTTATCGAGACAAAGCTCACAGAAGTACCTGCAAACAATATATTAAAATACAGTGTAAAACCTAAGATACGTGAGAACGGATAAGGTCAAATGGGTATCTGAAAAGAGAAAACATGGAAGATATATTTGTTCAGAACACAATGAAAGTTTAGATGCACTGGTTCAGACATTTAAATTTTTCTCAAGAAATGGTCTGCAGAGTGACGAACTCAAGAATTAGCAACTTAGTACTTACTAACTTACCTCTTTTTGTTTGCAATTCCTTTGGCTTCCAGAATCCATATCTTGAGTGAATTGTCTGTACGCCGCACATGTTCCTGATCTGGTTGAACAGACTTACGCAAGCTGCAAAAACACAGACAAATATTGAAACGTCAGATTTGAGGTTTTCACAGGGGCGAGTATGAAGATTTCTGTCTTCTGGGTTGTTGCCTCCGTGTAGTCTGGTTGATGCTAACCAACGTTTCAGAGGTCATACTGCATCGCCCTGATGACGGAGGCAGTATGACCTCTGAAATGTTGGTAAATCGACCAGACTACACAGCGCAACAACCCAGAAGACAGAAATCTTTAAATAATGATAACCATTTTTAATGTCTGTAGTTTAATATAGCGTTGTTGGTCCAAGATTTTTATCTCAGTCTGGCTTTTCTAAGCCACCCCATGAAAAAGGTACTTATTTCTGTAACATCTAGTAATCCTGACTTTCTTTCTCCTTCTTCTCTTCTATTTGTCTCCCTTCCCCCCACCCACATTATAGTAATGTGAGATTCTAAGGGTATTTAGTGAGGAGAATTTCTCCTCCTCTTCTGGGATAGTACAAGGTGATTAAAAATATAATTTAGTAGGAACTAAAACTTACAATGATTGTGAATGAAAGTAAACTAGTTGTAGTATGAGCTGATTCCATAGAGCGGAGTGATTCGTGAGACTCTGTTAGTTTCTCATTTAACCAAGAAACATATCATATTTTATGGAATGGTTTATTACTGTGTTCACAAGACATTTAAGAAATTTATGCTGTTAAAAAGCATAAATGTGATTTCATATTCAAAGTATTAGGTAAGACACAATATAAGGTTTTTTTTTCAGTCACAAAAATCTGCACCGACAAGGTATTGGGATAGTAAAATATTTTCACAACAGGTTCTGAATTTCTATCTTTATTTGTGTATATGTCACATTCGTACTGTTCTGTTCTGAACCAGTGGTAGGTTTTGCAGTATTTGTACTTAATGTAAGAAAAGGATGTAATACGGTATTTAGGAATAGGGTTCCATGGTCACTGAGCGACTTCGTACAGGATGTCACTTCACGTGAAGTTGGCAGTGCAGTTTTATCACGAGGTAAAAAATGTTATTGAAATTGCACTCCAAAGCATTATTGCTTGAATTTCATTAGATAGCCAAAGTATTGATTATTTTGAGGCTTGGATATTGATAACAGTGTATACATAAGGGAAGAGTAGTTATCATTCATGAATTGATAACGGATGAGATTAGGGCCCTTTGTAGGATTGATAGAGAAATAATATACAAATGCTAATAGAGAGGTTGATCTACGCCATGTTCCAAGACCCATATTTCAATAAATATCACGCATTATTTGTTGAATTTTTACGTGCTGTTATAAAAGATTATAGTAGTCTGTGCTATGAGATCGAAGGTTTTAGTTTTATCTTCACAGTTCTAGATTATGTAAGATTCGAGGTTTTCACAGCGGTGAGTATGAAGATTTCTGTCTTCTGGGTTGTTGCGCTGTGTAGTCTGGTCGATGTTAATCAACGTTTCAGAGGTCATACTGCCTCCTGATGATGGAGGCAGTATGACCTCTGAAACGTTGGTTAACATCGACCAGACTACACAGCGCAACAACCCAGAAGACAGAAATCTTCATTGCTATGAGATCGAAGGTTTTAGTTTTATCTTCACAGTTCTAGATTATGTAAGATTCGAGGTTTTCACAGCGGTGAGTATGAAGATTTCTGTCTTCTGGGTTGTTGCGCTGTGTAGTCTGGTCGATGTTAATCAACGTTTCAGAGGTCATACTGCCTCCTGATGATGGAGGCAGTATGACCTCTGAAACGTTGGTTAACATCGACCAGACTACACAGCGCAACAACCCAAAAGACAGAAATCTTCATACTCACTGCTGTGAAAACCTCAAATCTTACAACATAATTTAAATTTTAAAATAGTTTTATAATTTTTTTTGTTTGAATAACAAATTTAAAAAAAATATTTAGACTAGGTGAAGTATTGTCACATATTGGGGACCTCACTACTCACCTATGCACCCACTTGTCTCGCTCATCGGCCGACCGACATGAGAAGTAGCGTGGGCTGCCAGCGGGAAGCGTAACTTGGAAACAATGTTCACGACCCAGGACCGAAGGGTGTAGGGGCTTGATCTCTACGCCCCCAGCTCCCAAGTCCAGAGTTTGCATCACACTTTGGCCTGAGAGCAAGGACTCGTGAGACCGTGACGTACGCAGTCGTGGTGGAACAGGAACTCTGAAAACATACAATGTGTATACATTCTTCCCACTTATTCGTTTTCATATAAATATTTACACAATTGCTTTTACACATAAGATTTCTAGCTTATTCATTCCAGACTATTTTCACAGCGGTGATTCTGGAACATTTCGCCTTTGGGATGAACAGATTCTGAAAAGGACAAAATAGGACACCCACATATAAATTCTAATCCAAGGAATAGCATTGACAGATAAAAGCTGCTTCATAACTGCATTTAAATTTACAATAGAATGAAAGAATCTGGCTACTAATGACTGTGCCGCTACATTCCGCAGTAATAACTGCCGACTATAAACATACAATTTTTTATTTCAGAAATTCTGACATAACTAATGAATTTCTGAACACGGTTTCGCAGCTTTTAAAATGTATTTTCAGGAATAAAACTGCACAAACCGAGAGCAAGATTAACCAACGTTGATTACCGAGATCGCCTTATTTTTCAAATAGAACAAAGCACTTCACAGTGGGATCTATTAAAAACAGGATACCTGGTCATTCAAACAATATTTCATTCGTCACAATGTCTAATTTATAATGTGATAAGCGTTACATCAAATGCGAGAACATCATACCCACTGCATGTGTCAGCGTAACGTTACTTTTTGGGGAAGTGAGCTTAATGTTGCATTAATCTCGATGACGCTCACCACGCAGAAGGAATATATAACTCTTCAGTGATGGCAGCCATTTAAACTGTGGACAAAGGAGATCTAAGCACCAACTATCTGGTGTATATCATATCATGTGATGAAGCTGATATCTATACCAGGAATGTACGCTGGTTGGCACTGTGGGGTTAATAGCAATAATTACATCCAGTTTAAATAATTCACACTTTTTCATTTGAACATTCACACAGCTACATGGTACATGTCCAAAAAGCACCTGTGTAGGACGAATTCACATATACCACCTATGAAGAGATTCTGCGAAACCAGTATTCAGGCTTAGAAGAAAACTAAACCATGTTTCAAACCCAGCTTTTGGACTCTTAAAATACACTCACCAATTAAAATCTGAGCTGGACATTTTGAACACTTCTCCATTTGAAATTTTTGAACTTCTTGGAGCTCTCCGTCTTACAATTTGAAATAGTTGGATATGTCTTCATCAAACAATTCTGAGCTCTTTGTAAGCTTTACTTCCTTTCCTATCCTTCCCTTTAAGATACCAAAACAGTAACCACATAAACTTGTAAAATAAGTACAACAGTACTTGCTATCCAGCAATCCTGCATATGACCTTGAAGTTTTGTGAGGTTAGGAAATTTATGGGGAAAGTACACTAGTACTTAAGATTTTGAGACGTTCTTTCATTTGAAGATTTCTGTCTTCTGGGTTGTTGCGCTGTGTAGTCTGGTCGATGCTAACCAACGTTTCAGAGGTCATACTGCCTCCGTCATCAGGGCGATGAATATGTTCATTTCATTACAACACATTCTCTGTACTATTTATAAGACACTGTTTGTAGTTCTGCCAATTTCAATTACTAAATATGCTAGAAAACAGAAAATAATGAGAAATTTCTTAACTTCAGGTCAAATTTTACAAGTATTCTTGAATCACCTCCAGTGCCTTAAAAATGGGTTTAAACTATCACCTCAAATCCTTCATCCTTGAAGCCATTACATAATAAACATCTGCAACAACAACAGATACAAAGAAACATTGTGCTTTCAAGGACCTCTGTCATTTTTGAAACAAGTACATGGGAAAATCCTGCCAACCATTTCAAACATTCAATGTGTTATCCAGCAATCAGTAGATACTTACCCGTCACTGTCAAGAACTCGTTTTCTTTCCAGTTTTGTAACACTTTTGGTCCTCTTCAGCGGGTTCGATCTGAAAGACCGCTTTGAGAAGAAATTCTGGAAAAAAGTTAATTTTAATTATTTCCACATAATATTAAATTAAAGCTGTGAGATAGAGAGCGAAATATGATTCTTTTACTTCTGAAAATAAAATTAATTTTGTGACAAAAAATTTACACTGCAAAGTATTACATAATCAACAGCAAATAGTTCCCTCTCACGCCACAATTAATTGTCATATTACTTGATTTATTTTCCTGTCACAATTTACGATTTTGCATATGCAAAATGTTTCTTTCTTTTACTCCTTATTATCTTAATTCTTTTACCTCTGCATAAAATTAAAATGAAAAGTAGTAGAAGAAGCAGGAGTAATGATTGTAAATTAAAGATAGGAGGAGCTCTAAGTTAATTGTGAGCAACATCTTAGGTACATACTCGTTAACAAGATCCGAGTTATACGTAAATTCACACGCATTACAAGGCCATTTCAAGGTCTACAGCTTCTAATCTAGTAAGTGGGAATGTCCAGCCACCATAAACAATGCAATAAAAAATGTACTCTCTTCAAATACCACGGCAAATTGACACTTTCATTATCTGTGTTTCTCTGTTTCAACAAATCTGGACTTTGCAGACTCATCTACACATTTTAGGTTAACAATTGGTTAGCAATACCTGCAGTTGCAACATTTAAACGTAAAAAGGTAAGGATCACAATTATTTGTATGTACGAAGCAAATTTGGAACTGAGCGTCTGTCATGCATTCATTTTCTAAGCTTCATTTCTATACATTACCCAACCAAACACTTCATAAAATTTTGTTACCACCGTCAATAAAGCTATCTCCAATCTTATCACAGAATGTATCAAAAATACACTGCTCATAAAATAATTACATTCTTTTGCAGCTAACTTGTCTAAATGTTCCTAACAATGCACCATTCACAACTTTCTAACAAGAATTCTAACAGACAGGTTAATTAAATTTGTCAAAAAACAATAAATAACAATTTGGATTGAAAAGAAGTACTTTCAGATGCGTGAAAAATTTTCAAGCTGCATGCCCGCAATAACACAGTGACAGCGACTCAACTTTTAAACAGAAACACCAAGAACTAAACACAATGCCCATTGCAACAAAAGACGCACTGAATTATTACCAAAGTATTAACTCCATACTACACACATATCATACACTGCTAATTTTAATTTGACAAGGCAACTCAAACTCACGACTATCCTGGAGGGTGTGAGTTCAAGGGCACGGGTACCCAGAACAGGGGTGGCTGGGGCACTGCCTCTTCTACACGCCTTCTCATAAGATGTATCTGAAAACAAGCAAAAGAAGCTACTTACAACAAATTCGTTTATCTGTGCCCAAGACAGCCTACAGACTGCTGGTATATCTTTACCATATGGCGAAACCTTGGTACCTGTACCAGCAAGTAAAACCAACTCCAGTTACTGATACAGAGTACATTGGTTTGTTTATATTATGTCTAGTAACATTAAATCAACTGTAGTTTATTTTATTTATGATTAATTTAATGTCCCTCTCAGTAGCTCAGACAACATAGCACTGACAGCTGTACACGTGGTAATATTATGGTTAAGTATTAAAACTTGTTACAACATTTATTACCCCACCCCCCAAATAATCTGATGCGTTCTCTGCCTCTTTCTACCACACCATCCAAATGAAAGTTTCCTAAATCAAGACAAGTTGCATAACCTTTTGTGGTTATGTGCACTATATACTGGTACGTAATGTGGCAAGTGACGCTGTATTTCTCATCATGACAATTCAAACTTGGCACTTACTTACCATTTGTATCTAGATTTTCTAACCGCGGTGGATTATTTTATGACGCAAATTTGTTATTTTGATACACATGGGAAACAATCAGTGGCTTTACCATGAAGCCATGTTTTCTTTCGGGCTGTAATGACTTCCCAATTTCCCGCACGTAGCGCTGATGATGGAGGCAGCAAACCTCTGAAACGTAAATGAACTTCCACCACTTCTCATATACCCCCGTTCTTGCCAACCGTAATCCCCTTCCCCAAGAACGAAAACTCTAAAGGTTCACGAGGGATTGGTGTATCAAATTAAACAAGAACACGTTCGAAATGGTTATGTTGTCACAGAATTCAATTTACGAAAATATACTGTCACAGTAATAATATGTTTATAAGCGCCCAAAAATATGCATCCTTCACTTTCTTACACTTCTCAAAACACGGTTTATTCCAATCCAATACACATGACCATAACACATGTCGTACTAAAGTTCCCTTATCCAGACACTACAGCTACGTCTGAATTACAACAGAGGTTATACTTAAAATGTGATCGCTTCTACTTTAGCTGAAGAACGCATATCCTACAGGAAGCACACACACTACAAAATAAGTCTGTAGTCTTACAGAAGCGCCACGCCACAGATGAAGTAATTCTAGTTTCCCTAGATTACGTTCCAAAACAAAACCACTAATAACCTATAGTGTTATTTTCAGAAACACAATGATTTAGCTGTATTAATTATGCTGAGCACCTGGAATTTGAACAATATTTAAATTCGTGCCCCATAGTCCATTCAGAACTTAAGTTCTTCCTCTGAACCTAATCGTGAAACAGTAGTTCATGGATTTCTTAATAAACACTGATTAAAAATGTTTCTTCTGGAGCTGAAACAACCAGTGCATTCCACATGCCACAATAAAAATTAAATAAAATTAAAAAAAGAACGTTAAGAGCCTGTTACATGCCTCTTAAGAGGAACTTTATCCACCATTTATATTATTCGGAAATTAAGTCTCAGCTGTTTTTAAATTAATGCTCACCACAATATCCACGCTGCTATCCGCGATCAGAATGAAACAGACAACTAGTCAAGTCCGCAGAAGACCACAGTCACACACTGAGAAGACAGCAGTAACTGTCAACAAATCCTGTTAAAGACAGCCGAAGGAGGGCAGCGAAGCTTGACCTGGAAGTTGCTTTGGGGTACTTGACATACATTGCAACTCTCACAACGTAAACCGAAACCTTCTCTCTACACCTGATAAAACTAGTCGTACTAAAGTCACATGAAACTGCGAGAAAAAGATCGACAACAGAGATAGAATCAGGGAGAATGAGAAATGGCCTCCAGCGAACACAGGAGACCTTGGAATTCACAATAGGATATCCTCTTTAGTGATATGCATATGGCCAAAGGGTTTTGCTCATTGCACCGAGTAGTTCTTTCAGTGACCAATTTAATCATTTTTAACTATTTGCCTCGGGGCAAGTGTGGTGGGAGAATGACGACCACAATTTTCCTCCCTGCACCTTTTTCTTTGTACCAATAAATACAGGATAGCGATGACACCGACAATCTTAACAAGAGACAGAGCAGACTGGTGATAAAAATCTAGGCTTGCATTGCACGTGAGCTAGAATAGTTAAACGTTGGAGGACATCTTGAAAACTTCTGATTCATGTTCTTATGGAAAAAGAAACGGTCGATATAGAATTCGTTTCCAGCGCTATCTGTTTCCTTTCTCAGATGCATAAAATATTCCAATGATCAGAGAAATAATTAAAAGAAAGAAATAAACAGAAGGAGGTTTATGAATTTTAGTATATATTTTAAATTCTAATTTCGAAACGTATTTTTGATAAAATTAGTGGTAAAAGACACAAGAACAATTAATAAAAATTAAATATATGCCATATATCATATAATAATAGTACACATATCGGTCAATAGGGTATGACGTAAACGGAAGTAAAGCACAGGGGTTGGTCTTAGGCCGAATTCTTTCAGTTGGAATCGGGACTTCTTCTTGTGCGGTTCTGTGGTAATCTAAGTGAAAGTTGCAGTAAAATTATGTTTTTGCAAAATGGTGGTTTCAAAAATTTATTAATTTTGAAGGAAGTATTTGATTTGTTAGGATTCTTAATTTTACGAATATTTATAGCAGCGATAATATTTAACAGTAGAAGAGAATTTTTAAAAAAGTAATTAAAGCAACAAATTTGCATTCGCTAATTCAGTACAACCGACTAAGTATTGGAAGTTAAGAATAATTGCGTTTTATAAAACGGTAGAATTCCTACGCAGAGTTTAATTAATATAATAATTTTAATATCAACTTAACCGTAGTATTTTCGTAAAGTAGTTCAGACCAGTCGAATAAGGACAAGTTTTCTAAATATTGACTAAACTGATTAAATTATGTTATAAGTAATAACCGTTCGCAGCTCAAATTCTATAATTCGGCGCATATAAGCGGATTATTATAGCGTACTGTAGAATGAAATATAAGAATTATCCGGAACAGGTAATTGGGCAGTTGCAAATTTCGTCGAAAACTATTTCACCACAGTCGCAAGATTTAGTCAAATTATCATTGCAGTAGGAAATCATTCGATATACTACACTGAGGTTCACACTGTACTAGAGACAAACATTTCGTCAAATACCTCTGAAGAACTCATTCGTAAAACGTGTACGAGACACATTTGAACAGAACTGGGATGGAAACCAGGAGCTTCTACGCAAAACGAAAACCTTTAGGGACACGTCGACTAGTAAAATGCAGTTTTATTGCAACCAAAATCCAGAACATTGAACGAAAACTTTACAAATATAAGTGGGTTTACGACGAAAAATAAATGTAGCTAATTCGTGTCGGATGATCCCGTTTAAATTATACCCGAAACAAAGTAACGCTAACGTTGTTCACCACAAAAATTTAAATTCCTTTATATTTTAAAAGGTAAAAATTACCAGTGAAACGTTTTGTAACAGAAAATAGAAATGGCTAGATTGCACTTTAACAACCACGATATTTCGCCTCTAAATCTGAAGTATTTAAGAACGTGCCTTTGTAAGGAGTATTTGACGTTTCTTTCCAAGAGTCAGAACAGATCCAAGCAGAATTGGCGTTGCGTGCCTTTGTAGCAGTTGCTAAATTAGACTCTAAAATGGGGCTCGTATATTTTCGAAGAAATGGGGTAAATTTTGGAAAAGCCTTCTACATTGAATAGTCTTTTAAAATGTATAATAAATGTAAGGACGATAGACCAAGGATTTAAATGTAACATGTCAACGTACATTGAATTTGGGCAACCAGTACGAAGAATGTGATGAAATTCTTGAACAAAAATTTCAGCTTGCATGTGAGGGTAGAGTTTGAAATTTGCCAATGGGGTGTCAGAAGGAACCAATTGACTCAGAATGGAATTCGGTGACTGGAGGCACACCGAATGAACCGTACAGTTTTATAAATGTGTTCTGCGCTACCGTCAGCTTCACAAAAACTGCAGAGATTATTAAATTAAATGTTGCTTTAGGCAGAACAAATGTATTCCACACTTGGCAACCAGAAATTTGCCGTGTTTGGCATACGTAATTAATCTCTCTTGCTTTAAAATTGTAGCACGAAATATACGGAAATTTAAAAACGAATTTGCTATTTTGTTTGTGCTGTGTTCTTCAACTATAGGGTGACAGAAGGTTTGGGTACTAACATTTTATATACTAACACCTTCTTAGGCTTTCCTTATTTGTGATTGTGTAAATATGAATGGGTGAAATGAGAATGAATGAACAATTGAATGGTTGTTACTTACATGAATTTGGGAATGGGACACAATTTCCATTACACAATGCATGGCCGGCAAAAGACTACTCAGATGTGGTACACAGCACAAGCAATCGCCACGAAATCCAAATTCATACTCGGGCATCCACAAAAGTTGGGGCATAAAGGAAACGCAAACAAATTAGCGGACAACGTTCTGACTAGATTGTTATACATCCCCACTCAATGCATTCTTTCGTTCTACCTTCATGAAGGAAGGGCTAATGAAGAGAGATTCATATTTCCTATAACACAGACAAAAGATTTGGTTCCGAAAAGTGCTATATTTTAAACCATCGTTAATTATATAATTTATGTACGGAGTTATAAATTTATTGGTATCTTCGGGTAACTTTCAAGGGAAAACCAAATTAGTTGTGATTAGCTATCATTTCAGTCAAAAGAAGTTGCTATATGGGCATGCAGTTTCCTAACTGACAGTATGTCCGTATTTTACGCTGAATAAAAATGGTACTTCTACAAGATTCAATCGAAATTGATAATTTTGATTTCAGACGGAAATCACGCCGTACTCAACGACCAATGACAAAGTAAGGCGTTTATTTTTTTTTATATATATATATATATATATTAGAACATGTAGCTTTCGCGTTCTTCGAGATTGGTTTAATTAGTGCAAAACGTTTCAAACAAGTGCTTATTTGATAATCAAAAAATCATAAGTCTAGTGTTTTAAAATGTTTGATAGATGCGTAGGAAAATTTGGCGAGAGATGTTTGAATTCCGTATTAGATTTGAGTTGTACAGGTACTTGGTGAATCGGTCGAGAAGTCGTCAATCGTACTGAAATAGAATTTCTTACGTCGCGAGTTATAAAACTTAGCTAGGCTACGAAAATTGTTTCATTAATAACGTGTTCAGGCAACTGTCGAGGCAATGTAATGATTGAAAAGTAGTGTTTGAAAGAAATCTATTCTCTGCCTTTTAAATTTTTTATGATACACATCGAAGTAAAGTGATCACTTCAGAGTATGAAATGTAGAGGCAACGAATGTGCCAAGAGTAAATTCAGTGCATCGATTCCGAAAGTGCTTCAAGCTCACAGTGCTTCGAATGGAGTTTCTACATGCTACATGTGTGTGAAGTGCAGAGTGTAAATCAGCTTTAGTCAGTGCCCCCATGTGCATCGACACCCCCCCCCCCCAACTTCAACAACACTACAAGCTTCAGGAACTGCAAATCGTCCGCTGCTGAGCGACAGGATCAAAGTCACGGAAAAAAGTTAAGTGGTTATTTCAGTCTCCCCGTTGCCTACCACTCAGTAAGGGTCGCTGGCTGAATCATTTTGAAATGCACAAATTACATCTGTCTTAAAGTCGTAGGGTTTTGTAGTATGTAAGCGTTAAGCGGGCAGCCTGTATTTCCAGAGACATCACTACATAATTAAGGAAGTGCTTCTTGTGTCATTGTGTATTGCCTCCCCACCCCAAACAGCGTTAGGTACACGAAGTGTTAGGTTGTTAGATGTACTTAGATATAGTACCGTGCCAATGTACTGGTCCACATTGGTAGAGTAGTGTGTCCGCAGGCTGCAGAAAGCTTAACACCCCCGTGGTTCAGCCAGTGTCCGAGGGTAGCAACACACACGGAGAGGTCACGAAGAGACACATCAAATTATTCGAGAAGCTTTTAGTCGGTCGTTATTTGAGCAGATTTTCAGAGATAAAGTCGCGCTACACATCGGCCTTAAATGGTTAAATATTCATGTTCGCATTTCGTATAATACGAAGTTGACACGACTTTAATAAGAAATCGGATAAGCGCTTCGTTCAGAAGATAGAATCATCGCGAATGTAATTATGTAAATAGCCTCTACTATTTCGAGGCTAGCAGAATGTGTAAGCTGTGGCCTCTTCTGCATAGAATTGTTTAGCATGCACCAGGGACTAGAGTTCACGCGTTGATACTCGTCACTTGTTTTCAGGTGATCGAGTGACGTAAGACTCTAACCTATTAGTACCCTTAGCATAAGGTAGATGCGTTTCCACCGTAACTAAAATGTCGAGTTCATAATGTTTCTAACTTTTCGAAAATCATCTCTTATTAAAACCTGCTTACTTTCACAAGTAAATTTCATACAAAACTGAGACGTATCTACATAAAAATGGTGCGTGCACTCGATTCTTCCCTTAGTTGACAGAGTGAAGCAACCCATACACAATTACACGTAATTAATAGTTGATCCATTGTAAACATGCTCACAAACACCAAAACACTGACTGCACTGGGATGTGGAACTCGACCGGTTTGTGTTGGCAGCCGGAGGAGGTGACCGGAGTGATCCTAACATGTTGCAGTCGTTTCTCTTTTCGTTCATGTTAGGTTCTTTAGGTTTTGGGGGGCGGGGGGTAACAGAACGTGATCAGAAACAGCTGCTCATGTTACGGACCACTACGCGAGCCAACAATGCCACTGCGCAATGGATTCTTTAATTAACCGTGCGTGCGCCTAGATAAGAGGTTCACCTCTGAAGACCATCCAATCTTTGGACTTTTCGTATTTCTTTGGTACAGGCAAGCTGCAGCTCTTCCACTGTTTTCCATATTTCATTTCAAATTTTTAGGCTACGCAAAGGGGGGGTAACCAGGCCACTTGTTAGGTATATGGATCAGTTGCAGCCTGCATTAGAAAATGAGGATTACTAAATTATTAAAGAAGTTGGAGAAACAATGTCTCCTATTCTGCATTGAATTGGAAGCACGTCCTCAAACACCTAACAAAAAGTGAGGTATTCTAATGTTCTGATTGAATTGTTTCAGATAAACTTCGTCGACTTTGTTTTAGGGATGTGACACACCTGAAGACCATCGAATCTTTCGACTTTTCTTGTTTCTTTGGTACTGGCAAGCTGCAGCTCTTCCACTGTTTTCCCAACTTCACTTCAAATTTTTAGGCTACGCAAAGGGGGGGTAACCAGGCTCTTTGTTAGGTATGGATCAGTTGCAGCCTGCATTAGAAAATGAGGACTATTAAATTATTAAAAAAGTTGGAGAAACAATGTCTCCTATTCTACATTGAATTGGAAGCACGTCCTCAAACACCTAACAAGAAGTGTGAGGTATTCTAATGTTTTGATTGAATTGTTTCAGGCAGAATAAATCAGCTTATCTAATCGAAATGGAAAGTAAGAAAAGTCATTTCATGTGTCGCGATTGGAGGTGAAAAAAGGAGTGAAATATGTGGCGGAGTTTTCAGTTTTCTAAGATTCTTTTCGTCAGCAACCGTGGTACCTTTTGCTATTGTTTCTCTTTCACATTAATTAATTTTGATTTTGTTTCTTTTTTCAGGCCCCCCTCACTGACCTTGTGGCTCATCGTGCCGAGGGGGTGTAACAAGGAAAGATGCATAACAATACAATTATATCGCTATATATCGATAACATTATTGGTGTTCTAAATTTCCAACTCCTACTTTTTTATTTTTAGTCTGTCTACAAAATTAATGTTCTTCGAGACAATTTTAAGATCAGGAGGAGAACTTTTTTCAAACATCATAATAAGCCCTCGCTTTCCTTTAGTTAGGTGTGAAGCAGCCTTCATTTTAAACATTGAACTTGTTAATTATTTCTTGTTACGGCGCAATATTGTCTTTGAAGTGAATAAATCTCATTTTCTCCAACTGCGTCACTCTTGGATCTTTTTTTTTATAGTTTCCATAATTTGCTGTGCTGTTACTGTGGTAATTTATTAATTCCGAAGTCGTAACTGCAGAAGCTGCGTGGTGCTTGCCCATAAATGCATCTTTCTTTGGCGAAACAAGGTCAAACTTACGGAATGCATTAAAAAATTCTCATTTCTGTATTATTATTTGTACGACTGTTTTCCGATGCTGTTGTCGATGACGTCCTTTTTTAGTGTTGTTTAGGTTGGAGTATTCTAGATGAAAAAATGCTTCTTCGAAAAAAAAGGGCTTTAAATCCTCGGAACAGTCTTCCCTGAAATGGTAATTTTCGCTCAGGTTTTGTATATTCTAATTGGTTTATTCTACAATACTTTCAATCCCGTTTTGAAACCCACAAACGTCTTTTGTGATAAGGATGTTGTGATAAATTCAGCCATGTTTGATTTGAGCTTCATGTTATGGAGTATTTATTTAAGGACTGAACTTGGAAAATATTTCTTATACGAGGTTCGGTACAAAGGGATTTTATTCGCCAGACAAATTTAACGTAGATCCGAAATAACTCGTTCAGAGTGTATTTTGGTGGGTTCTGTATCATTCTCAAAATTATGAGATATGACATCACTAAGCACCATTAATGTATCCATCCGTGTAATGGAAACCCTTTTATTTGCTTCAAATAAGGACTGAACTTGAAAATATTGCTTGTACGAGGTTCGGTACTAAGAGGTTTTATTCGCCAGACAAATTTAACGTAGATCCGAAATAACGAAAGCAATTCAAATGTTTTGTAATATTAAGTAAGGGGAGACGACCTTCCAATTTTGCCTCAACATTTGCCAAATAATGCCTCCGTTCGTGTACTCCAATACATAATTTTCTTTTTAAGTGTCCCATCAAGTGAAGATTAAAATCAGTGTTGCATATTTTAGGTATAGAATTAAGTTGCGGGCATGCATCCGGAGGAGTATAACCAGTGTAGTTGGTAAACCACCGCTGAATAAACCAATAGCAGGCACCCATCGAGTACTGCAGACAATACACTGCTTTCTGTGGTGTTCCCTTCCTCTTTACGTGGGCCATTGGAGTCCGGACGGAAAGATGCCAGTATTCGGATTGGACACGAAAGTAAACGCTTTTGATATATTTTCCACGCAAAAGAAAAAAAATTAAAATGAGACTCTCGTTTCACTTTCCATTATTACAATATTCTTATTTTGTTTTATGAATAAAAAGTACAAGTAAGTTGCACCATTGCGTATCGCCAAAAAATGAACACCCGGTGACAGCTGTCACGTAGAAGGGATCTGGCTACACTGATGGAAAACACACAAAGAAATATCTTTCTAATTTGTGTACTTTCAATTTATAATTTGTACATATGGAGTCATTTAAGGAAACGTAATTTCTTTTATTGACTCCTTGTTTCATTTCTGAAATTAAACTCGATTCACTGGCTACACTTTCACGAAAAGATGAATAATTACCGCGTAAAGCCAAACATCAGAGGGTGGGCAGACCGGTTCGTACCTACTGTGTGCAGCGCCCCACTTATACTATGGACGTCTCTCTCTCGGCCTGGAATCTGAACTGGGACGGTGCATTCGGCGAAAACTTCGATCGCTACTGGCAGCAAGAGCCAGACGGTGTGTGGACTCAAATGTTGAAAGTACGGGGTTCGAGTACGGAATCAGACCAACTGGCTTTCGTAGACCTCTCAGTTAACACTGGTTACAAGCTCTTTCGGATGTTTTCGTACACAATGAAAACACCAAAATCCTGACAAATTAAGTACACATCCTCATATATTTAAGGTCAATTTTACCCCCAACCTCGTAACGAAAACACAGACTAACGTGTTTAAAACTCAAAGAGGGAGAAACATGTTGAAGATGAATGTCTTCTGGGATGTTGAGCCGTGCAGTCTGGTAGAACTTCACCAAGGTTTCAGAGGTGCTCGATGACTCCCTCATCAGGACTTCAGAAACTTGGGTAAACTTCTACTAGGCTAACCGGCGCAACACACAGTAAAGACACACATCTTCAAATCAAACACCGTGAAAACCTGAAATCTCTCAGAGAAACACCCTCCTAGTGAATGCACTAGTCATTTCCACCGTGACTCCATTCAATAACACCTCAACACGACAGGAAGCCAAAGGATTGATTCCAGTCAGTACATTTGTCCTGCGCCATTTAACGGTCTGCATTTCAATTAGTTACGATTTGTTGAAATGATACGAGAGAAAAAATCGCTTTGTGTAAGCCTTCAAGGACTTTTTCATTAAGAGAAGGGTGGTGTGTGTATGAATTACTTCGAGGTCAGAACAGTCTATATTTAGACGTATGAACTCCAGGCTACCATGAACAAAATGGCAATGCTTTCCACAGCAAATTAAACACATTACGTCATTCGCGTATGTGTTCAATGAAGTAAACTCGGGTGTGAAATCAGCCACTCTTGATTACACAGCTGACGAGTTTAGTTCTCCAAATTTTAAATCAAAACCGAAATAATGTTCGGAAACTATGGACACTTTCATCTCTACTATGAGAACCTGAAATCCCGAACTTAATCTTTATCTTGCATATTTGACTGAACACTCGCCTTACATCTGACCCCAACTTAGAGGCGTCACTGTTGCTGTTGGAGTAATTTAAAGCATTAACTAACAATCTCTCACATTTTTCCCACAGAGTTAAGTTATGAATTAGTAAATGCTTTTATTGAAAAGGCGCGTTATATTTCAGATTGATATGTGGTTTAACCAATTAACATACTAATTAGCTGCGACCTTAATTCTAAATGCAGAACAGAAACTGAACGTCTCTGAGACCGTAAGTTGGTAAACCTGACAAAATTAATACTTCCATAGACTGTTGAATTGTTAACGCTGTTTAAGGAAATACCCGTTGAAACTGATAACTGTACGAAACAAATGCTAAGGAAATAATTTAGTAATAAATCATTAGTTACCGGGACAGAAAAAAGTGGCAATACTCATCTACATTCATGAGCTGGGATATCTCAGTCGGTATAGTGACTAGCTACGGGCTGGCCGACCGGGGTTCGATCCCCGACGGGGGCAGAGGATTTTTCCTCTAGCCCCTGCGTCCAGACCGGCTCTGGGGCCCACCCAGCCTCCTCTACAATGGGTACCGGGGTCCTTTCCTGGGGGTAAAGCCGGCCGGGGCGTGATGCTGACCACTCACCCCCATCTAGTGCCGAGGTCAAGGAAGAGAGGAGCTATACCTCCACTCACCCCAAACGCCTACATGGCGTATAGTGGGACAAAATTTACTTTTTACTCATCTAGATTCACACGAACGATGCCTTACTTTGATTTCCATTGTCACCGACATGGTTATACGCTATGTCGCACACATCCAACCAATCAGAGCTGTGGTAATTGGCAGGTCACCTTTAAGCATGATGCAGCATGTGTATAACGGTAAAGCTTACAGTAGCCTGCTTTCTCGATTTGATTTGGTGTGACCTGAGCAAACTTTCAACCTGTTTCACGTTCTTCGTGGCGCGGTTGGCTTTCTCAACATTACAATGGGCAGGTCACCATATCAAGTCCGACTCCTTCATTGGCGATACAGAGAACAACAGTGGCTGAGCGTTGGCAAAATCCCGATGTCCGTGTAAAAATTTTGCAGCTTAGTACATACATCGTACTTCATCTTCCATGATGCAGAATCTCAAATCACAAAACGGTACACGCGTAAAACGAATTAAAATCACGAGAAATTTGATACAGCGCGCTAGAGACTAGCGTGTTAACAATCGAGGTCTGGCTAACATCTTGACTCGGTAGGACATTCAGCCCCTCTGCCCCTGAAACCAGAGAGTGAATGCACACTACCGACGAACGCAACATCTGTCTTCTGTAAACTGAACTGAAACAGGCAGTTTGCGTTCGGAAGTGGTAAAAACCATAAAATGCATCAAAGTGGATGACGTTCGATGGCAATTTTAAACAAACTAAAAGCGACATTAAACATACGATTCCATAATTACAGGGATGACGCTTTCGCCGAATTTTGCGAGCATTAAACTGAACAAAGAGAAGGCGGCCAATAAAGTAACAAAACAGTTCTGTGCCATGACACTGTGTAGTCTTGTAGGTGGTTATCAAAGTTGCTGAGGAACACACCTCCATTTCACGTGCTTCCATCCTGATGATGAAAATATAAGATTTATTCTAAACGTTGGTAACCACCTACAACATTATATGGTGTCACAATTAAGAATTCCACTATATACACTTATAATACGCACTAACAACACGAAACGAGAAAGATTGGAACGACCTTGTGGTTGAAATTAGCTTCCGTATTCGATCATCGACACATGCGATGAAATCCTAACTTCCAGTATCACGACATGAGATGACGACACACCATAAAATTCTGCCCCATGAGAAGGGCGTGTACGAAACTATACATGGTCATATGTATCTACTCATAAATCCTAGCCGGCATATGAAAACAAAAGATTACACATGCTGGTTAAAACTCCCGATGAACTTATGTGTGTTCCGAAACCTACTTACGAAAGACACTGCATTGCCTTTTTTTTAATTATGGCATGCCAATATGCAATACAATGCAAGAGACAAAACAAAGGTGCCCACATTGCGAATGGGGGCTCGTGAAGTTAATTTTAGGGTACTTGATGATCATTTCACAAATCTAAATAGAGCTGTACAGCATAACAGAAAATTAAACCAAATTAATTTTTGTCCTCAGTTAAATAATGGGCAGATTATAATGAACGGTGAGTAGGCCTACGGAATAACCTGGACCCAATCGTGGCTGATTTTAAAAATAATATTACAGAATTTAAAATGGGGCCTTTAAGCTTTATTGTATTTACACGTTCTATAACTTTGACAAATATAATTTTTCAATTCTAATAAAAAAAAAATTCTCGATCTGCGCCAACAGCGAGCTGCGTTATTACTATAGCTAGTCACTAGCCGCCTCTGCAACAGTCTATGAACGCGATTGAAGCGTGTCATTCAGCCGAGCAGTTCGTCCGTTAGCGACATGGAATAGGGGAAAGGCGTTCTTTTGCAACTCGTGTGCTGGCTGACGTTCGTGCCTCCATTTTTATTTACCTAACACAACGAAATAAAGTTTGCGGACAGCTAGAAACACAGGTCTGATCTCGGTAAAATTTATTTACAATTTGCGCTCAATATGTTATGATCGAGTCGAACGTAAGAGAGAAGTTTAGTCGGAAGTGATTTGCAATTATAAGCTGGATCCGTTCTCAAGTAACGCTTTATTGTCCTAGGTAACAGAAAAATCAGTAAACACACATGATAATCCAGTTTTGTGCATAGGAGTTCTTAAATACGATTCATCGTACGTTATATAAAATTCTGTTATCATTACAGTTTAAACCTTTAAATATAAAACATTGACGTTGACACCAACACACTAAAATACCTCCCATAGATCTAGCTTTTTGTTGCAAGAATGGTGCACTCTCTAGAGTACGATAACATTCCACAGGTGTTCTTCATGCCACAACACGCACGTCGTTGATGCCCTAATGTAATGTCCCGCGTCTTACGTCATTCTTGCACTCTGATCCCAGGTCACTTGCGCAACAGTGTGTTCCCACCACGAACTTTTTTAGCACTGTTGATCAACAATGGAACAATGACCAATGTCACGCAAGTTGTCTGCGTCGCGGGTAAAAAGGCAACATATGAACGGACCCATAAGTTGTTCTTCGCTCACGTCAGAGCGCGAAGAACGCCTAACAATTCCATCTCCTTCCCGGTCTTCCAGGTGACTGCTTTGCTAAACAAACACGTGTACACATATTTCAAACTGAAGTACACCTTTCCACACTTGTTACTACTTTCACAAAACAAAGGTGTCAAAAAGAGAGAGAGATTCCTGCCGGGTTTAATGTACTTCGTTAGCCACGCGTTTTCGTTGTGGACATCGCACCGGTGTCTTTGTGTATCACGCTGATTCAGGGCGTGTCCGCGCTGAACCAACATCCCACCAGCTTCGAATCTGCCAAACAATACAACACTTCTTACTATTCATTACCGACGAAAGAGATTTTTCTCCAGAACGGCCCACGTCATGATTTAACCTCACCAGATGAACGATCGAGCAACGGGACCCATTCCAGACACTCACAGGTGAGTCATGGCGCGCCCTCACTTGGATGACTCAAGTTCAATGACGTAAGGAAATGGAAGGGAGAAACTCAGAAATTCTTCTAAAATGTTTAACTTCGATCTTGACATCTGAAACACGTTTCACTTTGTCTGCCAATGGGTGTAGTTTTCCAATCAAAGAATCTAATATCGAGGTAAACGCCAAGGACTCTTCCTTCGTATTCAGGAGTTTCCATGTTCGAATCTCTCATCGGAAATCAATTGCCTTGAGAAGTTTCCCCTTAAGTTTCCACATAAATGCTCGGAAAGTAACTTAAAACAGGTGACGTACGTTTCTTTCTACATCGATCCAAGTCATCGATGACAAAAATCCTACTATTTAAGTTTACGTCAACTGTCGAGCTATGCGTATCGATTAACAAATAAACCACTGTAACCAGAAAATGAAACCTCGAATTCGTCTTACAAAGGCGTCTATGAAAATGGCTGTCTTCTGGGTTGTTGCAGCAAGCGCCTCTGAAATGTCGGTAAACTTCTACTGGGCTACACGGCGCAACAACCCAGAACACTGCCACCTTCAGACACTTATTCTTTCTGCATTAGCATATAAATCTAGAATACTGAGATATGCAACACGGGGACATAAATAGAGGCGTACAAACTTAAAATGTATCCGAGATAAATGTACTGTAAATGTAAGAGATGGCAATGATGAATACTCGGCGCTGATAACGGGGAAATTAATTTCTTGGATCTGTAACTAACCTGTCGGCTGCTTCTTTTACCACCGAGTTAGTTAATGAAGATCTGCTGGTAGGCATTCAAAAAACAAGGTTCAGAAGGAATATTAAGTCCTACGGAGAGTTTTCAAATACATTATTTCCAATTTTTTCTGCTCATTTACTACAGGTAGAAGACATCTCTCTTCAGTCACAGAAATTCTAATGAACACCATATGGAAGCACTTCCCTTATTTTCGGAAGCTAATGACGTGTTCGAAACGTAGAATTTGGTCTTGGATGTTGTAAGGGTTTACTGGATCGACATTAACCACAAATTCATCCATATATTAATGTAGTATCCGGCTAAAAGATTTTATTCATACCCACTAAGTAGCTTTGGCGATGAATTATGCGGACGGAAGTACGAGCATGACATCCACATTATGAGCTCATTTTATATACTTCGTGATCAGACCGCACACAGACAATCAATCGGCTTAGGAAGTCACGGACGAATTTAAATTTCGATTTGGTTTGGATGCAAATGGGAGTAAACTCGTGAGAAAGAAGGAAAAGGTCATTAGCCCGGGCTAAGCAATTTCACGGAAATCATCAATTGACAGTAGTTAAGTAGGATTCCACGTAGAAACTATTTTAAAACAATGCGAAGTAGGTATAAGTAACCAAGCTAAAGAGACATACTATTAAACACAAATGTATTGACATAGTGTCAACCTACTGTTAAAATATTCTTTACAGTTACGAAATGTTCATCCCTGTAACAGTAATTCATACGTGTTTGGTTTCAAGTTACTTCAAATGTTTATTCTGCTTTGTACAAATAATTCTCACTACTCAACTAACAACGTCTGTGTTATGGCTAACCATAATACGTTCAATAACAAATATGGCAGGCCTGTAAGATTTCCTTTCAGCTCAGTTTCTTCGTCACACACCTATTGTCAACATTACCACGACAATTACACGAGTAATTAGTTTAAAGGAGCTTTCAGTTAAGAAAGATTCTACAACAGGGGTCCCCAAACTTTCTGAGGCCTGGAGCCACATTTTTCATAATCGACTCGACTTTATTATCGAGCTGTAAAGTTACATATATAAATTTAAGGAAACACGGCAATTCATTAAAAATGCTAATAAATTAGTACTACTGCAAAAAGTTACAATGTTGCTCAAAACTTTCCTTTGTCAAAACCAAAATAACTATCATTATCAAAACCTGTTTTCGTTTAGGAAGAGGACATCGTATGCTTGATCAGCATTTCAGTATTCAGGTTTAATTTCTACTTCTGTATCCCTACAGTATAATGCGTCCTGGTTCTTTATTAAACTGAACAGTTGTACACAGCGGTACTTACTGCTGAATAGTGACGAAATTAACAAGTTTTATATGGGGGTCACCCTTGGGATACAATATCTTCACAAGCTTCGTGCGTTTAGACATCTTGGGAATCCTGATGAAATGCAGCAGACATATTTATTCACTATTTCTTTATTCTTTCTGGTGTCTCAGTATGTTATATTACTAAATTTTCTTTAGAAAATCAGATTACGTCCTTATATATTTTATTAAAAATTAAATCAATAGTCTGGTAGAAGATTACCGACGTTTCAGAGGTCCTTGCTGCCTCCACCATCAGGACAATGATGATGGAAAGTTCTGAAGATTGACGCAGCAAGGACATCTAAAATGTTCATAAATCTCAACGCAGAGAGAACATGACAGAAAACACCAACTTTCCGGAGTCTGAATTCGAACCCATGGTCCCAAGGACCAAAGACTATTTGAACGGAAGTGACGTTTCACTGTCTCACACAAGATCATGACGGGTTAATCTCTCAACATCGCCACCCAACAGCCCTGTCTCTCTCTGAACGATAAACCGTCACTCACTTTTGTCAATTTGAAATAAAACTAGTGCATATTCTGCAGCCGTGTACTTAGAACTATGCTCAGCTACCACAATTACATACTAAATTAAAGCAAAATTCTCCCTGTTTTGTGTACAGACCTTGTCATGTCACCGTGTGGGTAGGGCACTATGTTAACATGGCATTATGCAGGCAATCAGCACTACGTGACCATGCCACAATAGAATTCCCAGGTGCGGAGCACAAGACAATAAAAGCAAATGCTAACTTGTTTCGTATTACGATACGATTCCGTAATCTGGTAGCCTACTTCACATCAATGTATTACACAGCTCGAGAAACGAATGGGGGGATATGTACTCCACTCTGGAGTACAGATTTCTTTGACTGCAGACTTTCTCATTAGCAATTAAAAAATGTTTCACATCTTGTCACGAGGTCTTGTGGTATTAGCCGTTTTAAACATTCAACCAACAGTAGTAGTAAAATAAAGGTACATTAACATTATTATGGCGGTCACATATGAAAATAAGATGGGCGGGACATGAAGCAAGTGAGAATAAGGAATTATTAAAACTAATCACAGAGAAAAAGTGTGTAGTTGCAGCCTAGATTCGACCAATTCAGGATTCGTGTGTGTGTGTGTGGGGGGGGTAACAGGGGGTTTCTGTTGGGTTCCACAAAAATTGGGCAATTCATTACCTAAGGAAATACGTAAGGACGTGGAGTGTTGGTGGAGTCACAATTCTCGAAAACTGATAGTGATTCTGTCATAAAAACGCATTTTATGTTCAGCACGATATCAGTGTTAATCCTATTTCATCATCTCAGTAACAGGAGAAATAACCTCTGACAATTAGTAAGACGTCTGAAATAACGGTGACATAAACACCACTTCAAAATATTGAAAATTACCATCCCTGTTCACTATTTGCTTCAAATTTGATGTATTTTTATATTAAGGAACATGTTTAAAACATAAAACATGTCAAATCAAGACATATTTGGCTATCCACACCTCTTAAAGCTGCGTAACACTGGATTCCCATGAGAAATATGCTTTATTATCACATACAGCCTAGTAGTCATCTTTCTAGGTAAGTATACCGTTTCCACTCACTTAACAATCGGTGCATAATAAAGCCTCTACTGGGGCTACATGTTAATGACACCATGAAACGTGCAAATGCAGATAAACATGAGTACCAACACAAAAAAGCAACCACAAAAATTGTAACTGAATCGCGTACAATAGGTACATGCAATTTATTACGTCAAGGTTATGCAACGTTGCATCCTCGACAGCGCGTAAGACGATTCTAAACACACATTTACAGCACTATTTATTATTTACGTCCAATTCTCAAGAATGTCTGGACGCACGAAAGACACTGTCATGTTGCCACAGTACTGCGCCAAAAGGTACAGTGTGTTCAGAAACTACGCTCATTCTAGCGGTCGAAAGACGGCGACGAGAGGTCAGTTATTGACAGGAAACGGTCTCGACTTGGAAGCGAAGAGAAAAAGTTCTGACCCTGTAGGGAACTGAACCCCAACCATCCATTTCGTAGACAACTCTTATTAACATAATCTAGCTTACTCGACACGCATATCCACTGCGTTATAGTTAGGGGACAGGATGTTTTCTTCAACTGGAAATCTAACAGGTGTTAATTGCAAAAGTTTACTCAGGAATGTAACTAAACTGTTCCCGCAGATAACGGTGTATAAGCCTATAGTGCACACATGAACAAATAACTCATCTCTGGTGTCTGTCTTCGTTCATCTGTTCCAATTACACAGGAAGAGCCATTTACATCAGCGGCTAAGCCTTCAGTAACCTTATTAAATAACCCTACATTTTAGTGAACGTAACACACAAATTCAAATACAAGCAAAGTAGTTTGAAAAAACAACCTCGCTTATAGATCGTAAAACAGCTACGTCGGCCTTTTGCCAAGGATGCACACTACTTCCATCTCAGGGCAATGAACGTGAGATTTACGCGAATAGTTTCCGTGTTTTTGGGCGATTACTAAACACTACGCGATAGGCTTAACCAGACGACATTTGCAAGTAAACAGTTACACAGGCACGGCTGCTGTTACATATTTGCTTGAAATGCATAAAATTAATCCGTGATGGAGAGGTGCCTGTCAACCAATTCGCACGTTTCATCTGACAAACTAACTAACAGATTCCAAAAACAGTTGATAATGGGCACTACCTACAGCCAAATGCTTTGACAGCGGCTTAAAATAGGCCACGACCGCGTCCTCGTCTATAATTATTCCGAATCAGTTGGAAGGGCGTCGTTAAATGAAGGAAAACTGATGTGTAATGCGGCTCTCATCTCTTGCTATTAATAAAATAAGTTTACATTACATCTAATATTTATGTTCTAACAGATTTTAAAACAAGTTTGTTTTAGAGGTCTGTGAAATAAAAAATAATTGTCAGGAGGGAGGAGGTCTGTGAACCAATGAAGGCTACGGAAAACGGTTTTCTGTAACATTCCAAGCCAATTTAGAGACAAGGGGAGCGTGAAGAAGCAGTAAACAGCTATTTCAAGACCCTCCAGCCTTTATTTTGCGACAAAAGACTCGAAGAATTTCAGGGTTTTGTTGGAGACGTCAAATCCGTCCTTGGTGGCGCATCAGAGTCCTCTGGCGTTATCTTGGAACACCGGTCACACACCGACTAAGGCTTCGTATTCAAGTCATCGAAACTCGCCAGTTACCAGCCAGCAGGGATGACCATTTGCCGGCTCACTATACAAGAATGCAGTTTGAATACCACCTTATTTATGGTTACAGCCGTATTCTGAGGACGGTTTGCGGGCGCAACTCCCTGCCTCCTTAAATATCCCGAAGGTCAAGAAGAGAATGTTTCTTCGACAAAAACTGAATTACAAAAGAACGATTTCGTGACGGAGAAAACAGCATTTGTCTACGCTGGTCTTCTAGGTTTTAACGTTGCGTGGACACGTAGGTAGATATAAATGTTTCGGAGTAACATATTGCCCCCTCTTCAGGGCAGAAGACAAGGGCAGTAATACCTATAAATCCACACGGTGTAACAACCCAGAAGATCAACATCGACTTCTTCACCACGGTGGTAATCTTAAATCTTAAACTAACGTGTAGGATTTGAGGTTTTCACGGCGGTGAGTCTGAAGATGGCTGATGTAGCGCCGAGAAGTCTGGAAGAAGTTTAGGTAAACTTCTACCAGACTACAAGGAGCAACAACCCAGATGACAGCCACCTTTAAACTAACAGTTCAGCCTATTTGTAGACAATGAGGCTGGCTTCCCTGCTTTATTTTGTAAAACACCCGTCCCCTTCCACTCCAGATAAGAAATTCTACAACGCACCTGTCCGCGACTTAATTCCGTTCAGTGAGCAGTACCGAACACATCTGTGCAGCGACATCCTAATTCCACACTTTTTTTTAGTGTTCTGTCTTGACGACAGGTCCATATGAACAGGATCCTTCCATCCTTTTCTCGGACTGGGACCTGTTCATATACGTTCTTGGCAGATGATCCAGAAGTGGTTTGCCATTGCCTTCTTCTGTGTGTGAATGGAGTAATTGTTGGGATGCCACGGAGAAACCGGGGAAGCCCCCGGAGAAAAACTCCGTGTTGCCTAGACTACCGGTTATTCTCTCCGGGTACCTTCAAATGTGCAATAACCACCTCCTTCCAAAATATACACCAAGTCTCCATTCATTATCATCTTCCCTTTCGACACCACACACAACCTATGGGCCAATCGACCGATTCATAACCCGTCAAGATCCAGAAACTGACATTGGACACTCAATGCTCAAAGGATTCACGATTCGTTACTTTGCTGGAAACTGCGAGACTCGAGGCACTTCGCCATGACAGGAATGTCTTCCTGCTCAGGTAGCAAACGCGTTAACAGGCACTGTGCAGTTTGGTTACCCAAAGAGGCACACCTTTGCAAGTCATCACTGAAATTACAGCAACTGACTACTCCCAGCTCAAACACCTTTCAGGAATAAACCAACGTATAAATTCTTAGGGCGTGGTGATTGCTAAACAATACAAAGCCTTGAGAATCCTTTTTCTTACATTTACAAAACTTTCAAATTTTCTTCACTGACAGCACCCTATTCCCATATTCCCTGGCACACCTATCACATTGTTCATCAACACTTTTGATAGCCCTGAACTGATTTAGATTCAGTAAAATAAATAATACGAAGTGAAGTTCATTAAAACACGTTTCAAGAGCAGAAAACAATTAAGATGTTTAAATATCTGCGGCAACTTGAGAAGGCGTCTACTGCAACCCTTGTAGGAAACCATTTCTATTCGTGCATTGCTATCAATTTGAGTCATGATTTTGACCCACGCTGTACCACTCGTGTATGTATGTTAACCAAACACAAACCGTGCAGGTGTTAACGCCATCAGAACCGTTCCTGTATTTTACGATAACACCGCTTAGCATCCAGCTTTATTTACTCGCGCTGTGTTTATCGCAATCCGCTACCGGGACCTCCCAATTACATGACAGGAGTGTCTGTCAATCACTCAGTCGCCATATCAGTTCTAGAAGTTGAATGTCATTAGTCTTTTTGTATCCCTTGATCAAATCGGTGGATCAGTACAACTTATCCATAATAAATCGGTGAGATGGTCTTCAACGAACTATGAAGGACATTTTGTAATGCGTCGACACTTTGCTTTCACCAATTATTAACGAAGATATCGCAAATGTCAAGGTTACGCGACGCTGGCTTCTTGACAGCAATTAATGAAGATGCTTATTAAAGAACAAGGTAAATACGACAAACTGCCAAAAGATTCATGAGAAGCTGACGGTTACTCAGCAAGTCAACCTTATTAAACGATGAAGTTCATTACTACGTCCACAAACTTCTCTTAGAACAGCCAATTTAATCGCCTGCCTATTTAATCGTCCCTCAAACAAACTTTTATGTCAACTGTAACGTACATCAGAAAACCACAAGAATAAGAGGGCCTACGAATGTAAAGGAAGGGTTTTTTTTTTTTGGGGGGGGGGGTCGAAATAGCATGAAGGTGGAGACTCGTATGTGAACCCCGCGCCGAGTTTGTCAGTTTCCTGTCCACCGAATGCAATTGCTGTCATGGGCTAAGTTGGGAACAGTGTTGATGTTTGCATGCTTGGCACGAGGTCGGCGTTTAAAAATAACGTATTTTCTGTGTGCGTGTCTGCCCAGTGCGACGTCATGTAAAGTTCATAAATGATTAGCCATCAAGATCATACTGTAAATTAAATTCCCGAGGTTCTGACGTCGGTGGATACGTCAGTCACGCCGACCTATAACCCGTAAATCTGCTAGACGACTGTGCCGTCTACAGAAAACACCGTGGTTTATGTACGCATGCGCACATAATTCTACACTACACAACATTACAACGATATATTATTCGAAGCTGCATGAAATATATATTTTACGCGAGTGCCTGGCAACCCGGAACCAGAAACTCCGCTTCGCTTAGCAACAAAAACACGGGGAACTGGGAAAAGCATTTGCTGTCCTGCGCCACTGCCAGTCTCTCTAGATCTAACACAAACAAAGTCACTGGAATTGTTTTCGTCTTTCTTAACAGTAATAACAAGGCAGGCTAACTGTACAGTGAATCACAAATAGACGTGTCCCATTTATCGCAAACTCTAAAGATGTGTCATTATAACGACAAAGATTATAATTATTTTTATAAGCGCATTTAGTTTGTTCGTTGTCATTAAATTTGTGAAAAACAACAGAATGTGGTTTGCTTCCCTGTAGTGTAGCACAGATAGACGCCAGTCGTTCGTCAACACTTACATTATGATACCGGATGCGTATTAATGGTGTGTCAAACGATAGGGGAACTTCAGAACACCAAACTAAAGGCAGAGTGGCCCAGTGAGCAAAGGCCCGGAAATGAGCCCCTAAAACTTTATGGAGGGTAAAGAAAGCAGAACTCCTGGTCCAAGTCGGACGCCAGCTCAACCACACGGCCTAACCAACAGACATGGTTTCTGACCTCTGACCTCAGCTAAGATAAACTGAAATTGAAGCTAACATCAACAGTGAATAACTTTTGATGTAACTTCAATAATACCACATGAAGAGTCATTCTGTTCGGACATGCGGTACGAAGTGAAAGTGATTACTGATTTCGAAATGCCATAAGCACAAGATTAAGAACAAATGTGACTACTGTAGAGTTTCACGATCGTCAGGGCATTCACAATTTATTTTCAAGATTTCACCACAGAACAGAACAAAGTCATCACATGCGGTAACATCCTTCAGACATGCCGTCAGGTTTATCAGACATCTCGTCTTCGCGTCTGATAACAAAGGACAGGTTTCCGCGTTAAAACATAGTCCGCACGTCATAACAAAAAAAAACAAATGATGGTGGGTGCTGGCGATCGCTGAAATTGTAAAGAATTTTTTCGCTTTTATGGAAAGAGAAGGTTCGTCACAGCGTTCATAAACAAACGAACATTAACCAGCGTATACTCGGTCTTCGTCAAATGGACTCAATTTATATCTGCCAATTAAATTAACAACAAGTTACATGCAGATGCTGGAAAGTGTTGGAAAGTTTAATCTTGGCGATATTTAGCCACGTGAAGGTATTTCAAAGCGAAAGTAACACACCAGACAGCAGCTCTGGAAACAAAAAAAACTGCAATCTCACACTTATTAACCGGGACGTTTCAACATTTATGCAATTTGTTGGTAATTTTAAAGGTAAATATATAACGCGATGTGGCTGTCACACTGACAATAAGAGGTCTCAACAGCGCAATGAAGCAAATTCGTCATTATAACTATAACTAAGTAGTGATCGTGGTATTTAAATAGGAACACGTAACTACTTCCTTACAAGACAGTGAAATCGTCTCGAATTAAACACGGCTCTGGACCGGTGTGTTCCGTCATTTCGCCATTCGTTCTTTGCAACGTGCATTTAGAGATATTAAACCCGCTTTGTGTACTGGGCATTTCAATACATTTTAATTAACTAGTTCTCATTAGAAATCTGACCACACAAAAATGATTTTAACCACAAATACCCAATACGAATACATACGTCATATTTACATTTTCGTATTGTATTCAGTTTGAATACATGACATAAACATTGTAATTGTAAATCTATTGAGGAAAAAATTCATTTCTGATACAAGTTAACAGTACACTTCCTTTGCCTTGTCCAAACATTTTAGTCACAAAGAAAACAGAGTGGAGTCTAGAGTCGGGGATCCGGGTGAATATTGAACAGATCGTGATGACGACGGGAACACTCGGCGATGAAGAACATCCTTTTCTCACCAGTTGTAAAGTGAATCATACAACTTCTATTATAAGCATAATAAAGGTCCAATTACGATTAATTTACAACACAGTGCATCACGACATACGACTGATTAACGTAGCGTTACTCGTCACTGTAACAAGGATGTGTTTGCGTTCTGGTTTGAAAACAGGAACTCCACATTCCTCCCGTGACTTGTAACACTCCAGATATCAAGCGGAGTTTAATGACGAACAAAACTATTACTGGTCTATTCTAACCTGTCGCCACTCGCGATTCTCTGAACTCAACTTGAAATCAAATGCATCATCCCCTGTGGTTTTTGAACATACGAAACTGTAATTTTCTTAGACACTTGCTAAATAATTTCTTCAACAGGTCCAAATATGGCCCTCGGCTCTTTGTTGTCTAACTAACCCTCTGTTCTTTTTGGTCTTTCCTCCAATTGTCCTTAGCAGCCGTGCAGGAACCAAAGACGCAAGAATAACTCAAGGTATCATTTCTTGATCTCGACAATGTACTTCGATCTCCTAGTACTTGAATACAAACAAGCATCGTCAAGGAAATGTTGGCGAGACGCTGAACGACTGGTCTCTCATAGTTCGTAAGGTCAGCTCCCTTAATTATCCCTGACGCAATACTCTGCTTGTCACGTCCGTTGCAAATGCAAAGGTAGCTCCCAAGTGCTGACTTCCGGTACAACTTACTAGGGTGTGTCCCTTATTCGCGGTAACTGCCGTTTGAGGGAAACAATGGCGAATTCAAAATGGCAGACGATGGAAGTAAACATTACAAAACGAAAACACAGTATTGAAGGAGAGGGGCCTCAGAATACGAACGCATTACGTGAATGAAACACGAAGCAAGCATGTCCTTGCTGCCTCCATCATCAGGGCGACGAGTACTCCCAACGCCAAAAGCAAAGAGGACAACGGTCACTAAAAACTTATGAATACTGCCCCCTGAATTTTTATCAGGATCCTTTTTTGAGAAAATACGTAAAGTCCAGACTTCAGAAGAAAAAAGGTCTTTCGCCTCGGTGTATTTTAGTGATCCACTGCCTCTCATCCCACGCGACTACAGATGGCTTCCGTTCTACAATACCTTCATATACGATCACAGAAACTGCAAACAGTTGTATGTAAAACAAGAGGTTCATACCGAACGTCGTGATCGAGTGACTAGCACTCCTACCTCCAGACAAATGCCGTGATATCTTAAATTAGGCCACGACCGCTTCCTTCCACATCCGTTCACCATCACATTCTCATTCGACGCCTGATAATCTAAGATAATGAAACCCGTCGTTAAATAAATATACTGGATATTTATGTCCGTTAAGACCTTGAGAACTGTCTTAAAGCGACAAGCAGACTGTGTGCATATTTAAATTACGACTGGAATTAGCATAAAATGTATGGCGTAATCCAAACTGACAGTCCACTTTGTGTAAGTCATAACTCATTACAGGCGTGTTCAAAAAGAAAAGTTTTCAATTATTTAAACCACTTTGTTGTAAATATAGTAACGTCGACTCGAAAAATACTAAATATAAAGGTCTTAATACGGAAGTCTGCATGGAAATAAATGCAGAGGAAATAAAGTACATGTTCACGTCCAGCCAAAATCATTAGGTAAATCACCTGAAAATGTGATGAGGTTCAAATACTTGGGTAGCATTTCCCGGGCCTAGTGTCGGCACTCGCATCCTACATTTACATCCATGGAACCTGACGCCTTCAATGCGTCGACATCAGGCACCGACACGTCACCTGTACTTTTTACAATTAATTCCAGCGTCAATTATAGAAGAGTCTATAAGAGAGACATAGACGCCGTTTCTGACACACACTATAGTTCAGTGTGGCTGGAGAGATAACAATTTCACATACATCCGGAACACACCCACAATCCTGGATACAAAGTATCTTTAACGGATTGCCCGTCTCAGCCTTGCTTAAACAGCTCCCAGTAAAAACCTGGTTGAGTTACTCGGCAATCACACCAATGTCACACCTCTCAAAATCCATCTAGTCAAATCATGAGGATATGAGGACCTTGGGTTTTCAAATCAGGAGGCCATACATTGTAATCTTTACAGAAGGTTAATCTGCAGCCATTACCCAGAACAACGATCAACATCCCTTTATAAATTTGTAATTTCCTCATACGACGAAATAGTAATAATCAATCCAGATTCGGTTCCATGCCAATTCAAGGTCTAGAGTCCCAATTCATGATTCACATCTAAATATGTTTGATTAAGTACTACAAAGCTTGCCTAATGAGGCTCGCCAGCCCTATATCACTCGAAACAGCCACATCCAACCCGCGAATAAGCATAATTACCCACCCCTGGTTTAGATCCATTCAAATAAATGCCGCGCCATCTCCTACCGTGACCAATCCTCAGAATTCTCCTTGTAGTAACCTTCAAAAAATATTGCAGACACCCTGCCTGGACACCTGCTTTACCTATCCTAAACTTCAAGGACCAATCGCTTTTACCTTTGGAAGGAAAGAAGAGACAGGTGCAAGGCTGCAAAAGAAAGAAAGAAAAAACCTGGAAAGTTGTATGGAGGGATGGAACCTCAACACAAGCGTCCCTTCATAATTACAGCTTCCCAGAAGAAAGCAGGAAACCTTGAAATACGACTCGCATCTGAGTTGCCATCAATCTCTTTTTATTTATTTATATTATTATTATTATTATTCAATCTATTCACCACTTTATATTGTATTTACTTCTATGTACCCCTGAGGTATATAGTGCAGCAGCTATTTCCGAAATAATTCATTTATTTATTATTATTAGAGGAGCTTGGAGGGTTTCTCGACCTTCTACACCCCCCCATCCCCCAAAGAGAAACAAAACGAAAGTCGGAAACAACTGATGGCCTGATTATGAATCAGTACAAATAAGAAATAATGTGATTACTTTCAATGCATATTCTAAGAATCACACCACGTGCGTAAAATCACTAGTTACTGGTCCTTCAAGCTCGTGGTACACACAGCTACCACTGCATTTCTAAAAGCATGCATTACTCACGAGGTATAAGTAGTATACGATTCCTTGTATTCTTCATTGACTGATTATCAAAACTAATCCTCCAAGAAATCATTGCTCCTAAATTTTACCATTACGTTTCAACGCTTCTCTCCCAACAAACGGAATCCTACGCTACTGATCCTTCAGCAAAATGATTTCTTTCGATCTGCAGGCAGTCCAGACCTGACGTCTAACCAAGGCAACAAGTCAGACCAGTGGACAACCAAAATCATCTGTTCTGAAACGTCTGATACGTACTTAAACTTCACAATACGTAACAACTGTCGAATGACTTTCCGAAGTGCAAAAAACGAGTCATAAAGAACGCCTTGCGCATGCGTTGTCATTCCCGTCCAATCTGAACTTCACGCTACGACATTAGAAAATGCCATCAAAAGCATCCCGTTCAAAGGCGTTGTACCAGGAGGAAGCCAAGCACTGAAGAAAACACGGAAGACGAAGGCACTGCTGCAGCTGCTGACATATTTACAGTAGAAAGTCACCTCACAAATTTGAAAACGTTGTTGGCATTATATCCGGAATAAAGCTTCTATTCCTTGTCCCTCTCTCAAATCAACACGGTAAGATGACACGACATATGTTAACTTCCTGGGTAAAGAAAACTCTTGTTTCTTTTAGCATTCTTCCGTACGTCTAGTGCCTTATATTGCAAGAAACACGAGGGTTACTTCCAGTACAAGCAATAACTACCTTCAAATTCTTCTGCAATTAACAGTAATTTCCACCTGGCTTAAGCATTATGCAAATCACGGTGCGATACACATGGACTAAACAAGAAGGTTAATCGAAGGTTCTCAAGGTTGATTCAAAAGCAATCATTTCTCACCCGCATCATTTCCATACCTATAAAGCTGGAGTCAAATATTCATTTTTCACTTAATCTTGGACTGAAGGAAATTTCCATTTCCGGGCGAGCTTTGAAGTTACAACTAAAGCTCCGAGTGGAGAGAGAAAAGTCGCTGCCCCAACTGGCAATCCAAAACCTGTCATCTTATACGCGATCACTTTACGGACTTCGTGAAAACTAAACAAACCCACTCGCTAGTGGCTCGAAAGCTGAGATCTGTTTTTGCCGTAATCATTCCACAGATACTTCCCATCTGAGTTATTTTATTATTATACTATAAATATACACAAGCCCTCCCGAGGGAGGGAATTCCAGGCCCCCGGAGCGTTGCCTGTACCGTATGCAACATTCGCTTTGTTTGCGCTCAATGTCCAGAAGGCACTCCACAGCATACGTACGAATCTTTAACTTACAACGCACGTAAAATATTCCCTTTACAACTTGTATGCAAGTATGAGCCGGGATAGCTCAATCGGTATAGTGACTAGCTACGGGCTGGACGACCGGGGTTCGATCCCCGACGGGGGCAGAGGATTTTTCCTCTAGCCCCTGCGTCCAGACC
>NW_019060875.1:53654-65364 GCF_000696155.1 Zootermopsis nevadensis
ACTTTACTTTACTTTACTTTACTTTACTTTACTTTACTTTACTTTACTTTACTTTACTTTACTTTACTTTACTTTACTTTACTTTACTTTACTTTACTTTACTTTACAACTTGTATGCAAGTAAAACGATGCAGGCAAGGACCTCTGAAACGTCGGTAAACTTCAATCAGACTACACGGCGTTGAAATCCAGGAGACAGCCAGCCATCTTCATATTCACCGCCGAGAGACCAAAAATTCTATGTTAACTCCGAAAAAAAATTGCTGAGACAGCGTCCTTAATAAATAAAAAAGTACCGGAGGACGGTATGAAAAAAATACTTTGCAAAATGGGTCACATTCCAACTGCAAGTGCGTTTTATAGTAAGACCAAAAAGAGCTAGATAATTCGAAACACATTCAAGGATTACGCGACAATTTTCAAAAATAAATTCACTGTGAAGAAAAACGTTCAGTACATGGGCCTGATCATGTGGCTGGAATGAGGGGTAGGAGGGTTTAAACTATTGGGAAATGTCCATTTGGAAGACCGAGAAGCAAATGGGAATAAAACCCTGATCTCAAAAGAAACCGAATGTGCGTTCAGTTACTACGCTAAACAAACACGTCTGTGTGTAAAGTTCAAATAAACGGGTAAGATCAGGGGGTGTTCGCGCTGGGACGCGCGCCGTGTTTCGGATTTCTCGTCAACGCAAAGGACGAGACAGCTTTGACGTCTGCCATGTCTACCGATCTGCTGTCCGAGATGTACACTTCGGCTGCTGGATACACTCCTTTCTGTCTTCAGGCGAGTACTTATCATGGCAAATTTCCTCTCTTATCATCACTTGTTATCTTTCTTTCAGTAACAACCAAGATTAAATTCAAGACTCAAGAATGTTAGCAACCAATTAACTATAAACGACAATGTCCCAAATTACGCGATTTTCAATGGGAGACAACTGAACAAGCTTTTAAAGCCATAATTACCTTCAAACACACACATTAATGAACCCCAGTTCACCAGTCCCATGTAGAAAAATGGTTAATAACACAACCACATGTTTGTTTGTGGTTTACTTCAGAAGTTCCGACTCAAAAGCATCGACTGATGCATAATTAAGATATGTAAAGATGCTGGTGTGATCTAATTAATATAACGAACTACACCAGCCGAGGTAAAAGTTTTAGGATAGCCAGTCTACCGGGCCGAGATATGAACTAGGGACTTTCCAAATACGAAGCACGGGTACTAACTATACGGGAGTAACGTTCGGTGAAGCCAAATTTTCCAAAGAAAACCAGTAGAAATGCAATATAATTATTTCCTTAACTTTTACATTACTCCCGATAATCTACTTGATGTTGACTCACAAAACGGGGACACTGGGCAATTAATTAACTAGAATATGGAAAAAAAGATAAAGATGGGGAAACACATATTCGTGTGAAATGATTCACACTGCAACAGATTACACTTTCTAGTCAATGGCGCAAACGACGTACAATGTACCATATCTAACTAAATACACTAACTACGTCAGAAACAGTTACAGATAGTTAACTCGGATATGACCATTACCGTGTTAACAATCCCCCAATCCCGCCACCAACTGGGCCGTATCTGAGCCAGTTCAATCAGTCCATCAAGTGTCCCAAGCTGTTTCTTCTCATATAATTCAATTTACACAAAAAAAAACCCGCGAAGCTGAACGTCAATTTAAACGATAACGTCACGCTCGGGGAAAATAACTTCGTTATATGGAAGACGAGATGAACCATGGAAGCGTTCCGAAAGTGATCGTGACAAAAATCCCTACGTCCAACTTCGGCCATTAAGCTGTCGCTAATTACCGGGTCTACAATTTATGAGGCTGCGGTCGTGCTTGCATTGCGTGGTCGGCCAGCGCTCTGTTGATGTTGGCGGGAATTGTGCGCGTTCTTCCGGTGGGTGACCGGCGAATCAGTTTCAGTGCCTCTCGTAACAGCGAACTACGAATATTTCTAGTCACTAATACATGTTATTACATTAACTGTTCTCACCTTAAATCTCATAAATTGTAGACCCGGTAAATGGAGTATAATTCTGTCCTTCCACGGGTTTTGTGGGCTCCAACCAGCATGTGGGCGCGTAATTATAGAAACTGCACTTGAATATGAATACCCTTTCCATGCTATAAACGAGATTATGTACGTATACCCCATTTAATGGTTGAGCCCTCAGTAACATTGTTTAAACTGTCAGTAAACATACGCTTCTCAGTACTACAGTACTTTGAAACATCCAGTTTTGTCGTTTCGCCAATGAAAATTTTAGGTTACCTTGGACAGACTCACCAGAATGAACACCGGGATCGTTGGCATCGTCTTCGTCGACGTCTTTGTTCGCCTGACGAGTTGGCTGTTGTTGGTGCTTCGCTTCCTGTCTGTCAGCTGTCTTCACATCCTTGCCACTGTTATGTTGATCCACAACTACGAGGGGGATCTTTTTGGGCCTATCCGTTGACGGCACTTTATTCAAAACCGTGGATGTTGCTTTTGCAGCCACTGAAACATTCCGTACACTCGATTTAGGACTGTCACGAGATGTCACTACCACAGTCGTTCTTGTCGAAGGCGTTCGCCTAAGAGACAAAGAAAGCTGAAGAGGTCTCGAACTAGTCTTCTGTGGCGACAATGATGATTCGAGTGATTTTGTACTTGAGAGTTGAAGTAAAGATGATGATTTCTTTGGAGATTTGGGTGATTGAGGGGGGGCAACTTTCAATAATTGCGGGCCCTGGATTGTTCTTGTGCACGCCTTCAAAGGCTGGGGGGCATTAACGGGTGACTGCTTTGTACCGATTTTTGCTGACACTTGAGATAATTTTGTCGGGGACTTTGATGGTAGAACTTGTGATGGCGATTTTGAAGTTGATATTCTTCTCGACGCAGAACTCTTTTCTGGTTCCATTAATGTAAGAGTTTGACTTGAATTTGATAATCTCCTTGACGGAGACATTTTTGTATTACTTGTCTTCTCCAGAGTTTCTTTATTTTCCGAACTGTTTGTAACACTGCTCGAAGTCACATTCTCTGATAAAGCCACGTAGAATGTCGACCTTCTACGCCCTGTACCTCCAGAACCATTAACCCCACTATTATTTTCTATCATTGTCAGAAATTGTCATTCAATGTCACTGCCAAATTACAGAACAAAGTATGGCTTTCGCCATTACATTATTAATTACAATAAAAGGCGACCACAAGTCAATTCTGTTTAGCGGTTAAAAGAGAAAATAAGGTGTATGCAAATGTGACGTTGCTTGCAAATCATGATTCAGTTTTTATGAACGATCAAAGAACAATATTAACAATAATTGTCCTGTAACACTTCGTATTATTACTCAAATATTACAGCATCCAAGGAGCTAGCCAGCAGTAGCATACAAATGTACTGTAATAAGTTTCTTGCAGCAAAAGACGTATTAACTTTCTCCTAATTTACTTTCTATCTTTAACAATCATAACGATGATTGGATTTATCACAGAGATTAGAAACGTACCTTAATTGTGCAGAGAGATTTCTGCATATGGAACTCATCTGATTTCGCATAAAGAATCTATGACTAAAAAACTGATATTAATGCGGCGCCAGTAATTGTTTATATGCAGTTCACTGTTTTCTTAATTAGCAAACCAGACAATGGTTATCTGTTACACAAGACGATCATTTTATCTAAACTTTCTCTTCTTTTAAACACCAACTGTGTAAGTTTCTTATATTACATTTAAAGCACTTCACGATAAGATTATATTTGTACGTTCAAACGTTTCTCTGTAATCAACTGCACTCATTAATGGTGACGGGATTCTTCTTAATTTCACTGACAACGAACGACCGGCCCTAATGCTAGGCAGATACACTCAGCATCACCATCCGGTTAGTAGTCATGGACCATTCTTCGCTTGTGAGTAATACAGGCTTCACTCCGAATTCCACCTACACACAGCACCACATCAACACGCGGCAATATGAAAGCACTGAACATCAAACTTGTTCGAAACACACCGGAGCAAACACTTGAAAAAAAAAATTCGTTGGTGAACAAACAATATAAAACTTGTCAGTTTCATTTACACCACTTGTTCACATGGACTATTGTACGAGCGCGCGGAATTCACAACTCCGTTGTTTTCTGACGCGACGTAACTTCCAATGGCTACCGCTGCCGGGGGACTGCTGCATGCTGCAAGAACACGACGGCAGGATCTCGACCCGTTCCGTTCTCCCCCCGCCAACTCGCAGTCATTCCTCTTTGTACTAGCCGTTCAAACAACTAGACCACGTGACTCGACTCAACATGTTCATCGTCGTTTATTTTTTTATTTAGGAAGGAATTAATTTCTTATCGAATCAGTTCTTTCTTGTGTGTTGATTGCCGGAACAGCGAAGTTAATAAAGGCTACAGCCCGTACAAAAGCGGCAAAGATTATTTTGCTGAACTCTCACGTCCAGACCGGCTCTGAGGTCAACCCAGAATCCTTTCTAATGGGGTCACAAGAAGAAGGCGCTAAGCTTACCATTCACCTATATTTAACACCGATGTGTGGAGACCAGACGCCATGACGTTCGTGTTCACTTCCTTTTGTGTATTGTAAATGCAACACATAAATACGTAACAAAATACAGAATCAGCGAATCTGGCCTTTAGGTAAATGTGGGTTTTTCCTTCCACAAAAATAGAAAGGAGCCAATGGCGTTAACTCCTATGCCATTACAATTACAGTTTCTAAATAATATTTTTGTTGCAAACTAATTGAGTTTCAAAGGCTATATATAGAATGCCATGCAGATTACAAGAAAATACAATCACTTTCCCAGGAAGAACAGACGATTACGGGCATTAACAGACTCCAAGAACATGCTCTTAAGTACAACCCAGAAAGACAGAGACACAAGAAAACCATCAAACAGGGTAAGGAAGTCTGAACGCAGCACGGGGCGTAAGGAACTTGTATGCAGTCGATGTTTTCTGACGAGTTTCACTTCAGGGCACCACATGCATAGTTAAAGCCGTAAAGGAAGATTAAAAAGGAATCAAACCTGGGACCCCTGACTGTATCTGAACGAAGCAACTCAGATTAAAAATACAGCTCTGAATCATAATAGCGACAAACTGTATATTCGTATCCGCACAAGAAAACGCCAGACTGACAGACCAACAACGACAAAGCACGAACTGAACAATCTCAAGGTGTACAAACAATAAGAGCATATCACTGGATCCTCCATTTACTGGACAGTCTGCATTACGCACAGGAAGCGAGTACGTCTATATTTCATGAAACGGACTGTACATCAACTACTCATTTGTACTCACTCCCCTTTACTCCCTCCCGCAAGCTCTCATACTACCGATCAAAGAGTTCCAGAGGTAAAGACATATTTATCTAATCCATATTCGTAGATACTGAAATGGTAAAGGTCGAAACGCTGCCATGAAGACACGCTTGTGGGAGAAGGGCGACAAACGCTAGAAGCAATTTTTTTGCCTTGGAATCTCGATTCATTACATAATCGGGTCTTCTGTTTATTATTATTATTGTTTTGATTGGCGTTCCATCCTGGTGGAATTCCGATGAAGATGACTGTCTTCCGGGATATTGCGCCGTGTAGATGTTTTAGGGGCAGTAGGCAACTCTAAAACGTGATACTTCAGAAAAGGACAGCAGATTGAAGTTTAAAGTGAAACAAAATTACACTTCTTCTTCAACAAAATATTAAATACGTACGCTACACTCTGCGAAGTTTCTTCTGAACGTAAATTCGTTGAACCTGGCAAGCCCTAGATTCAACACCCAGCTGATCTCGACCGTGTGACCGAGATATTGCCTTCCTCACAGATGTGTCTCGGTTGCCGTTCAATACGATGTTGTAATTGGTTACATTAAACAAAAGCAGGAAAGCAGAGACCTCTGTGCACACGCCTTAGAATCACAAAAACACTTGAACAGTCTTTCAATTGCCCAAGTACTGGGTGCGTTTAAATCTGAGGTCGTGAAAAAAAACGGTATTTCACAATTTAACGATAAATCACGTGTCAGTTATAAATGCGAGGTCATTTACCGCGTGCTTCCTTTCATTTCGAGGAAAATTTATAAAAAAAACAATGCACAAACGGAAATAGGGTACAATGTCTAAACAACTACGTGCCACGTCATTCTCAAATTGTATGTCTGATGTTGATTTCTGTGGATACGAAAAATCATTTGCAATTTCTTGGATTTCTGACATGAAAAAGTTTTGGTTTTAGTCACAATTACGACGTCATTATCAGTAATTGTATATTCATCGTCAATTTGTGATACCTCTGTATGTATACAAACTTCTTTGCGACAAAAACGAAAAGGTTGCTTATGATAACGGTAAAGTCGTCCCTATGTCAAAATACTAAGTCATGATGACACATGGGGCTGAAGAGGTAAACTTCCATCCATTATAGATCTAGCTGGTCGGATCCACGCTCCAGACGCTAACCTCCTGAGAAAGAGCCCCACACAAAGCTGTGTGGACAAAAATCCGGTACGCGCCGAAGAGAAATCTTTAGAGAATCGAACTCTGGCCGTCCAGTACACGGCAAGTCACTTTACTTACTGAGCTATTCCAGATTATTATTATGCCAGCAGGCTTAGATGATCATCCTCAATGTAGCACAATAACTTCCTCCGAGGTTAATGTTTTATTTCGCTTAGACTAGCAGCCAGTCGTTTAAATTACGTCTTCGGAATTAGTTTCTGTTACATCGTCGCGTGATGTTTAACCAAGGACATGACTGCCTGAGAGCTCCATTTCCTTTTGTAAACAGGCTGGAAAGACAAAGCTGGACCACGAACAAAAATAATAGCTGGAACCGAGAATGCGATATCTAGAGTCTGTGCGTTTTACTCTGCTGGCGGGGGGGAAACCTTGAGCGACCTGACATGTCAGCCGACCCGACAAAAGAAATGTACACCCCGTTCGTCGAAAACATTGACCAGATTAGACCTGTCAAACACGCGGGCAACAGCCAACTTAAATAATAGTAAATATCCCTCAGCACAGCCTTAACTAAGGGCACAAATATCACGGAGAAAAAAAAAACATTGAAAAGATAACAGACTTTCACGTAGTCAAGAAATTCCCCTGCATTTTACAGAACCAGAAAGTTCATTTACGTACTCCCGCTAGAGATCCCTGAGTCAGATGAATAGTCCCTATTGTCACATAAAACTTCGACGTAGTCTATTCTAATAATATTTTTCCACCTACGCCCTGACATTCAAAATGGTCACTTCTCTCAGCTTATAAGATCAAAATGTTTGTGTCGATTTCTCATCTTTCACGCGTGCTACATGCCCCGTACATGTCATCATCCTTGATTTCATTACCCGAATAATGTTTGTTGAACAAGTGCGCACACAGATTATTAACGAAATATCCATGAATACGGTACCAGTTCAAAATAAGCACAAAACTGCTCTGTATCGGGCAGTTGAAATCCTCAGAAACACTGATCGACTCGGATCTACAACCAGGAAATAACTGAGTACGAACCATCAAGTCTATTACGACAGAGATGTTGGTAACGATAATAATTCGAATCTGAAGGACTCTGACGATCACGTATTACAATTCTGGATTACTGGGTTACAGGACTTTGTCCATAGCCTGGCATTCTAATTTCAAACGGACCCAGCTAAGAAGATACACCTCTTCCGTACACTTGAAGACGAAAAGAGATCCAGTTTTTGAAGTTTTTAGCATACCAGATGATGGACAAAGTAAAAAAACAAGAAAAACTCAATAATCCAGAACGACAATAATGACGAACAAGACACATCAAAGACTAAATAAACTCAAACGGCTGGCCTATGTATGACCGGTTTAGAGATGGTATCCACGATGCCTTCAGGAAACATAAGACAGGAAAGCTTTATCACGTGGTTGACCATGAACTCGAATCTTATTGCATCCACAGGCAGCATCAATTTGTATATACGAACGCCAAGTCAGTAGGTTGACGAGAACCGTCTGCATGGGGTCTCGGCCAAGGGCGTGGGAACAGGTTCTCCCAGAAGATGGCTGTCGTGAGGCATCACAGCCATCATGCCACATGGAGCAAATCAGGGGAAACGACTTCTGAAAATGCCTTTTGTCGCTTTTTTAAAGCCGTTTTTACCGTGTGGTCTGCATGTTTATGGCAAACTCGTTACATATTCACGTCTCCGCACAAATACAATTCGTCTGTTTCCTGAAAAAACTCCTAAATTACAAGCAGAAAGCTTCAACATTCAGCCTCCGACAGAAAATTGTTCAACGACGCTGTCAGTCCCTCAGACCACAGCGTCGAAGCGTAATTGGAGGTTCTCAAGTCTGTGACACGCGCCGGGTAATTTGGCAGAAGTTTATCGACGTTTCAGAGCAGTGATGATGGAAGTAGTAAGCACCTCTGGAATTTATACCAGACAAGGCGCAATATCTCGAGCCAGTTATCTTCATAGGGTCAAATTACTGAATGACTGGCAAGTCGGCGAACCCCGTATCTACTGAATTCCGGATACAAACTCCATTTGTTTAAATACAGTTTCATAATACAGTCACATACCCCAGAGTTGAGTCATCCTTAACAAACTCTCAAGCAGACGCCTTGGTTTAAAGGCACGTAAAAACTATTGGCAAACACCTTACTAAATTAATTGAAATAAATTATTTTCGCAACGTTGACGTCATAATCATCTCATTGTCATCACCTTCCCTGTCCCGAAGCACAAAGTCATTGGAGGTATAGCTCCATGCATTCTTAATCCCTGTATCTTATGGAGTTTGAGTGGCCAACTTCCGCCCCAGCAAAGATAAAAATTCCTACCGGAAATCGAACCCTGGTCGTACAGTTCAGAAGCCACTTTCCTGAGCTATCACTGTTCTGAACTCATTATTATCGTTGTGCCACCTGTCTATCGTTCATCAGTGCCGAATGTCCAATGGCAGATGATCACCCAAGTTATCTCCAGATTCTGCCCAATGGCGACTACCAATCTACCTGCACAGTGCCTTTTTTTTTAGGGTCATATTTCCTTCGTCTGTCCATTTCCAGGACATATATCAGTCATGGACTGTAAACATCCTTCACGAGATAAAGCAGCCCTGCTGTCGAGGGGAACACACACAGACGATAATCGTCGCCATCACAAACAGAGAAACGAAACACGGGAAAAAAACCTACGCTTGCTTGTAGGCCTTATAGGGCAAGGAATCTTGTTCTGGTCTGAACTCGCCATGTTCCCTCCCCACACATTTTGTAATTACTTTTGGAAGAATCGTCAGATTTTTGTGAAACTGCAAATTTCAATGCGGCAGAAAGTGAGTGGAAAAGTACGAACTTCTGAGATGCAAGCAACACCAGAGCCATTTACGCAGTGTACGTACCCAAAAATGTCACAGTTATTAATGACTCTCTTAAAAGCCTAAAACTTTTTACGTAGTTTCTTTCTAAAATGGATACAAAACAACCGGGCCACCGCGCGATAAATACTACCGATTAACCACTCTGAACAGATGTGTAATTTGATACGATGAATATACCAATCATCGAATACGGCGAAGGAGCAAACTTTCCCGGTTGTTTGTTTCCAAGATAAACGGAAAGAACCATCGTGCAGGTGTACCAACCATTTTACTTCTTCTAATTTTGAAAAATGAATCCACATCTCCCTATACAGAGGCACGTTCTGCTACTAATTACTTACGGAAGGAAATGAGATGGCACACGGATGTTGGTGACTTCTAACTGCGCGATGTTTGTGCCAACAGTCATAAAAACCCACGAACAAGTTCCATTTGTCAATGAGATATATCGGGCAACGAAACATAATACGCCAACTTACTTTCAAAATTTAACATTTAAAAAGTAGACTCCAATGAATCCAAGGCGTCGTTCAACTCAGATTTACTACTTCGTTTACGCAAAATCTTAAGAATACTTGTTTCTGACCTCCAACACAATATTGAGAAATACTGAAACAAGAATAACATCCCGTGCAAAACGAATTCTGCCTTCAATAGCTTCGCAGGGTACGTACACATTTTGTTATTGGAACGTTTCAGTGGAAATTATTTCCGGACAGTTGCCCATACTTCCCCCCTCTATTTTCTGGACTTTACCCTTCCTCCTCAGAGCCTTCGTGACCACTAACAAACAACTTCCGTTCTACTCCAATCAACAGCAGCCCTCAGGGAAAACTATAAACGGCAATGAAAAAGTACGGTACTGAGCGGTCACGAGCAAAATAAATTTAAAAAAAAAAAATTGGCTGGCTCCTTCTGACTGGTTAATCAACATGCATACTTCGTGCTACGAATCAGCCGCCCGGAAAGATCTTGCAGTTTCAATACTCGACGTCTGCGGGATCACATTCATCAATCCAGACCAGAGTTTGTTTTTATATATCCCTGTTCCCACAAGCATCGTTACCCAAGTTCCGGATGTAAGCCTGCTGCTTATAATTCTGACCGCAACCGTGTTTCCTGTTTGTACAACGCATGCGCGGTACAGACAAAACTAACCTACCTTGACAGTTTGCTAGGGAATTCAAACATGACTGCAGCCCGCAATTATTCGCGACTGTTTCATAATTTCCGGTTGATCGAACCTGTGGGTTTTGGTGCAGTTTGGTCTTGTAGGTGGTTACCAACTTTTCGAACGAACTTCTACCCTACAGATGGAAGCCATTTCGGCTCACATGTCAAATGCTAAGACTGGATTAAAGGCTGCACATAAACTGCTAAAAAAAAGAGACATGAAAATACTAACGAAGGAGAACCGAGATAAAGAGCACACGAGGCCAAGAAGCGGCTGAACGACGCCAGAGACATCTGCTGGTTTGAGTCTGAACTCAAGTCACTGGGCGGGAGAGAGCCCCCCGCGTTGTTTTCAGGACTCCCTGGAGAGGGCGTGAGATAAAAAGACTGGGTCTCCCACCCCTTCAGTCCACCCTCTGCAGAAGGAAAGATATCTTTTCAGATTCCTTTTACAGATAGGGGAACTTATACCTGCCCTCAAGCACACACTCGCGCACAACCCTAAAACCAAACACGTCTGGCATCCAACTTCCTTTTTGTGTGTCGAGTGGAAAGAAAGTTCACCGCCAGTATCATGGTTCATTATCATCTTTTAGTCTCAGTCGATGAAAAAGGCCTACAAGGTCAGCAGTTGAACTAGTCATTGAACATTATACACCAGTCACACAGAAAGTAGAAATATAAAAAGTATCGGTGTTGACAACTTTAAAAAAAACGCTGAGAAATTGAATAATGCTCTAATAAAAACATTAAAATGTTGCTGCAGTGATATTACTTTCCACAGAGTTCGACGGTTTGAACTACGAAACATGACTCTGGATCCAAAATAAAGAGGTCCATAAATTCACTACATCGGGTTGCGTGCGTCGTAAATTCCCACACATATCCTGGTAATTTCAAACTCTAACCAAAACAATGACCCCATTTCCAAGTACAGTGACCCCTTCTACTTCTCAACATGCAAACAGTGGTACAGTTTCAAAATTTTGTTTATTTTACTTCAGTATATTAAACAGAAACATAACATTACAGTACACAGAAGTTCTCAACGGCTTAGAATTTTGTGTAAACCTCATCTGATGTTTTGCTGTTACGCAAAACGTCGCATAGCGACCACAGTTATGAAACTTTT
>NW_019060875.1:92148-121452 GCF_000696155.1 Zootermopsis nevadensis
GGGGGGGGGGGTGAGAAGAAGCTACACAATTCACTCCCTGTTTACTTCGATATAAACTTGCCCTTGGCAGGTTTTGGAAAAGAACATCTGTTTAAAAAGGCAGTAAGCAAACGTAAGACTGTAGAGTACACAGAACACGTCTATCCAACTTCAGTTCTGTCTGGAAATGACTTAAATGCAGAGTTATTGATTGTTAACGCAGGTGGTAAATATAATTTCCACTAAGCTTTTAAAAGAATAATTTAATTGGAAAAGAAAACGTGGGACTTCAGACAACAGAATGACTGGTATGTGAACTGTATTGATGTAAAATTTGCTGTCTTTATTTTCAGAACACCCCATCCTCTGATGTATTGAAACGAAGTTAAAAGGTTTACAAATTTAATTGTAAGTTTGAAACACAATGATTCATTAAGTTTCATAATCATAGAATCACTCACAGAAAACACAAAAGTTCATACAAAAACTAAAGTCTATTTAAGAATAATATTAATCCATGCACCCAAGGGGACACGAGAATTAAACTTTTCCCTACCCACCTGAAATGACAACAAAATTATTCCCTAGGGAAATATTGTAATATTTCACGGGTAAAACACGAAACACGATGCAGCTTTCGCCAACTGATTTTTCAAACACCACAACCCCAGAAATAAATTTCTAACAATATGTAACATCCCTGGGTTTAAAATATTTTAATAATTCTACAACATATTTTACCTTAAAAATCCTTTCGTATCACAAGAACAAACCACCCCCAAAATCAAAGACAATTTCAAAAACAATATTCATTCACACACACGATTGGTGACCCACTTGTCAAATAACATCAGCACAAATCACACAGCACTGCCGAGTCCAGTCGGCCAAGACGAGCTAGCGAACACGCGGCTGTGCGCAACAGACGAGGCACGAGCCACTCTGCCTACTGACTAGCGTGGCGGTCCAACAACACCACAGAGCCCCACACCGTCTGTCTCTGTCTGCACTGGAGGGAGACGCTCCTACCGCTGCAGTACAACAAGAACAAACAGTGAAACGGGAACAACTAGGACCAGCTCGAGACGCCGTTCGAAATCAACTTCTAAGGGGTACAATGGGGTAAGGTTTCCTGACGAAGAAAACCAGACCCAGTTTCCGAAACGTGTTAAAGAAAGGCAATGGAATATTTTAAAAATATTCGATGAACCTTAACTTTTTGAAGTTGTATTGGTCACAAAAGCGTCTTAAAAAAGTTACCGATTTAAGATACGACCTACATATGGAAGTCAAACAAAACTCTTTCTTGTTTGTCTGTTTACTTCATTTGGAATCTTTAAAATATACCTAGGGCATCGTGCCAGAAGGGAGTTTCAACAAAATGATTGAGAAGAGTAAATTCTTAAGCCAAATGTAGCTGTCTGTAGATCTGAAGAGAAGCATCAGAATCATCTGGCACGGGACACACCCCACTATCTCATGATGTTAGGGTAAATATCTCCCATAATACAAACATGTTGATACGTCATTCTGGCATGATGCCATCGATAAGTAGAAAATAACGCGCAATTCGGGGCACTGTCTCTTCGCATTTTCAATATCAAAAAATATTCTACGGTGTTATGCAGTAGGAGATCAGCGACACCTGCATTTACGCTTCTGAACGTCAGGACACACAACACGTACAAGTGGGCTTAATTTCTACTTGTAATTGAAGAATTTGCCAAACGGGACAATTTAAAAAACCACACGTTGCTGTGCTAAAGTCAAGGACTTTACACTGAACTGGACGACATGTTGCGAACAATAAATACACACAGAATTTTGATGGCGAGTCCGTTTGGAAAGCGGTCGCTAGGGTCTGAAGCGGAAGGCACAGCTCGTTTGGTGCTGTTAGCTGTGCTGAATTTCCGGGTTCTAGTTCAGCGTAGTATGTGTCTGTCAACTGCTTTTGGAAGAACAGTCTCCAAACAAGAGAAAATGAAAATGCTAGCCACACAGTCGATTTCCACATATCAGTAAGTTCCATCTGAAGGCCTTCGCACACTTGCATGTTAGCGGCAATTGAGAACAAGACACATGACTGATAATTAGTTACACAACCTATAACTTCAAGGGTATTGGCAACTACGTGTAGTACCTGTTTGTTCTGTCACCATAATAACTACTTATTCAAACATATTTAAGTACAATATATAATGTTAATATTGCAAGCGATTAAAGTACGATAACGTTCTATGGAGGGAAGTTTCGGGAAAAACTGAGGCAAATTTACGTTAAAATAAAGGTTCTCAAGGTCTTTCAAAGTCGGGCTACATTTTCTCTTTCGTATCAACCCGCGGGCTGAAACGTTAAAAATAAATTAACAAAAATAAATAAATAAAGACAATTTAATGCCCTGTCATGAGCATTTATCAAAAATTATACTAAACTAGGCCTGCATATTTACATGCCACTCAATATTTTTGTTTAACAAAACCATACACCACTGACTTATCCGACAATCCCTCAAAGAGGTCATTAGTATGACGCGACATGGTTTTTAATTTCAGTTCTTCATTTAACTGTAGTTGGTCACAGTGATGTATCGCCTTTATGACGGAGGCAGTAGGCACCTCTGAAAAGTCGGCCAACGTCTTCCAGACTACACGGCGCAACAAACCAGAAGACAACCATCTTCATATCCGAACTTGTATTCAAACAACTTCATATAAAAAAAGTTATGGAAAAAATTTGCCTTACAACCTAATAAATATGAAGAGATTAACAGCGTCACCAACATTATTATTAACGCTTGTCGTTGCATCGCTGAGATGGTTAGACCCTGGTTTTCACCGCACAGTACATTTATGTGGGATTTCTATTGGCGCTAGTGGTTCATCTGCGAGAACGCAGCTTTCATCCTGTTCAACATCGTACTAACAGAAAAATGCAGTCACTTCACATGAGACAACGAGCTTGTGTGAAGTATTGTGCCCACTGCTGGTTTTAATCCCACAGCTCATCATGATGGTTCAAATAAAGAAATGACCCAGTTTGTCTGTCAGAGCGGTGACTTGTAGAGTGTATGTGGGCAGAAGGAAATAAACGAAGCCGGCCACAGAATTTCATACTTTGATATAAACAATCCAAATTACAACACGCATTACGAACACTTGCCAGCAATAATCGCTTACAGCGGTTCGTTACTAGCCTTCGAGAAATCATAGCTGCAAACAAAGAATTGTTATCGATCTACACTTAAGTCGATTTCCCTCGGATTGTTCCTATCTAGTAAAGTTGCCAAGTAACAATTATGAATATTTCTGTCTTCTGGGTTGTTGCGCTGTGTAGTCTGGTCGATGTTAACCAACGTTTCAGAAGTCATACTGCCTCCATCATCAGGGCGATTCGCAACAACTCAGAAGACAGAAATCTTCATACTCACCGCTGTGAAAACCTCAAATCTTACAACAATTATGAAACTTGTTGAGGGTTTAATGAGAGGAATTCACAAGAGACCATCCCCACAACTTACGATTCTACAGTGAGATCAAAAAATCACGAAACTTATTCCTGACACGTATTTGTTAAAAATAAGTTAACCCTGTGGACATTTCAGACACTATTATATTCTTTCCTGGTTTCATTGTAACTAATTTTAAACAAATACGTGTCAGGAATGGGTTTCGTGATTAAGAGTTGCTGTGTCACCGATTCAGTGATTATACAGTGATTTTAAGACACTGGCTCAGCTACAGAGGGTATTAACATCCCATACCATGGGAAGATGATGATAAATTATTAGTAAATCGTGATTTAGAAGGAAGCGGTTGGTCGGATAGTTTTAATAAATTCTGTTGTATTTAAAATAAAGGAAATTGAGAGTCAGTGTGACAGACGTGAGAATATTGTTTTCTGACTTACAGCAACTAAAGAGCATGGCTGTAGGGAACATCTGTTGTCAGCCCCAAGCACTTGTTCCACAGCGTCTCCAATTAATTTTATGTACCTACTCCAGACGAGTAGCGCTCACTAGGTGCGTCTTCCTCTGCTCCACAGAACACAATTTCGCAAGTGCTTTTTCCCCAAAAGGAAAATATTTCAGCTTTTACTTGCAATGTATCTTCACGCGGTCTGAACCTGATTTACAGTCTGACACATCCCGGATCCCATGTACCTAAAAGGCGATAATAAAATACAAAACGGTACTTTTTCCTGCTGTTTGGCGTTGAGGAGGGAAATATTTTATCAGAAGCAGATGTCGATATTCTAGATCAGTGAAGCGAATAATTCATCTTGGAAGCAAAAATTAAAAGTTAGGGTCCCAAGTTTAAAATTTATTTTTTGGAATCTCTAAAACAGCATTAGCTGGAATAGTTGTCAGTCATAATGACTGCATCACGAACTGGATGACCACGATTTCATTTCCTGCAGGAGCTGGGATTTCTTAGCTACCACGTCCAGATGAGCAATCCTGCTTCCTCTCTTCTGATAAAGCCGCTCCATTCAGTACAGAGTCAAGAATGAGTGAAGCCTTACTCCCCTCCTCTTATACGCCTTTCGTTTCTCTTCAATTCGTTTTCAAACACCTTCATTCTCTATTCTTCCATCAGCGTGAGAAAATCACCATAACTGTAATCCATTACTGCATAAAAGAAAGCTTTAAATTGCCCACGCGGGAAAATTATTAAATCTTTATTAGTGCCGCATCACTTAACCTTACGATCTATTCACAACAGACCTTTACCTACATCAACTGTTTGTTACATGCATTAGCAAGGCTATATACAGCTACTGATTTAGTATCGAAATGACTGAATAGAAACAAGATTGTCATGACGATCAAATTCAATCAATATCACTTAGCGGGAAGCTGAAAACCACGGACTATGAAAAGATACCATTATGTCCTGTTATAAGAATAATTCAGAAAATCGTGCTGAACAGTGTATATGCACATAAATGGTATGCTCTTCGTGACAGAGTTCATGGAAACCATTACCACGGGGACGTTGGTCTTGAAATTCTCTGCGCGTGAAGACGTGGAGGTAATGATCCACGCATTCTTAACCTCCGCAACACACGAAGCACAACGTGCATCAACCCGCTACGGAAGCCTGTACATCGTAAAAGGATTGTAAATCTTCCAGGATTCAAAGTGTGTAGTTCGCCCCAACCAATAATATTAACAGAATAAAAAAACCAGGATCCTCGTAATCTGCACTCTTCGCCAAGTATTATAAAATTGTTAAAATTAATGTTATTAAGAACTGGATTAAGATGGTCAAATCAGAAACTGCTGTGTGGGGCATAAAAAACCAAAGATTACACATAAAGTTTCTCAGTCGACTGAGTATGACAACAACGACGGACACGCAAACGACCACGCACAAACGACCTCTTACTATTACTAATTGATCCCTTCGAACGGCCATTAACCTCTTAAAACACGCATAAACCAACATGTAAACTAGCGCTGCTACAGGGCATAAAAGCTAAACCTTGTATCTTCAGTAGTTAACAGCAATTATGGTAAGGATATGGGAAGCTAATCACACCACCAACAGGGATTTAAGGTTCTCACGGCGGTTAGCATTCTGGTATAAGATTATCGACGTTTCAGAGGTGCCCGCTGTCTCTAGCATCGCCCAAAAGAAAGATGGTTAAGAATGGACCAAGGAGCTTCATACAGCTAATGGCGTCGGTGTAGAAAATCCCTGCTAGGAATTCGTTATAAGCGCATGGGCGACATTTCGCGGTGAGTGACGACCCATCCTAAAAGCATTCGTTCCACAACCACTGAACAAACAACAGACAACAGGCTTTCATGTGTTCTAGTGGGCACAGCTTTAAGATTACCTCACACTGATTTAACTCAGAATATTATCACAACACCCACAGAACACATTAGAGGTGCTCTCACTACAGGCTACTCCAAACTGCTTGATGTTTTCAGTCTGTGTGAAGTAGTATAAAACTCTGACGTATCACACTTCCCACCAATAGCAGCCCTCTAGTCCACTTGATAGTAAACATTCCCCCCGCAGGGCTTTTCTCCTGGTCTGTGGATAGTACATCCAACTCTAAAAGCTGAAATATGGCTACAGAGACTGCGAAACTAACAACACGGAGCTAAGTCAATCTACAGAAGCTAATAGTTGCTCAGCTAGTCAAGACAGGAGACCCAAGCTTTACTAGTGTTCATAACATTAAACTACTGGCCTCTGTTCAAAGGGCACACCCTGACGTCTTCAAAATACATTTTAATATTATACTCTAACCTACGCTTAGGTCTCTTATCGCGTGTTCGATTAAAGCTCCATAAGCATTCTGTCATATATCCCATGCGTGCTACATGCCTCACACGTCTCGATCTATTTTGATTTGACTATCCTAAAAATATCTGGTGTGGTACAAATTTGAATAAGCTCACTGTGTCTTATGTGATGTGAATCTCATGAAATGTATCGGTCACAGCGACCACACACACCGAAACCCGTGAATATTTTCCCTTTGTGCCTCTATATTGGATGGGGCTTAGACTCTGTCTTAGATTCAAACATTCTCCCAGCTCAATTCTTTTTCCTACCTTTACCTTCGTACAGTGAAAGATCGATCTTTTTGATCGATTCCTATACCATCTGCTCTATGACATGAAGAAGTCTGTGTGAGTTATAAACCCAGTTCACAGTCCTACATTAGAACTTCCTGTTTAAAAGAAATGTATCGACTATTGTTATTTCTCTCTGGAGAGCCACGTGTTTGGCAGAGTTCTGCTGCGTCTGCACACGATTTAGCAAGGATTCATTGATTCTATAGTTTACAATCCCATTGCTGCAATGCTAACATGAAGACTTTATACAAACTGTGAAATGATAAAGACGAGATCTCGGCCATCTTGAGGTAATCACCACAATGCCCACGTGGAGAAACAATCAATCGTCGAGGAACCAGGAAACAAATAAGTAACCAGCGTCTCGTCAGACCTAATGTAGTGAAGTTGTCGATTGTGATCTTCAAGACTGAAGATGGAGGCAGTTATGTTCTCCCGGAACACTGTTACCCACAACCAGAAGACAACCATCGACATGTTCACCGCCGAGAGAACACTAAACTTCATTAAAAAAAAGTTGTTTCCGTTCCTCACAGTTCAGGGAAATCGCCGTGTTCATAATTCCCATCTGATATACAATACTGAAGTTCATAATGCATTTACAGATACGATAATACTCTTTCAACGAGTGGATGTGGAACATCCACAGCCGTCCCTAGAAGGGTGTGGGCCACTTCTTAAGATTTGTGCAAGGGGGAAACCAAAATAAAATCAAGGCCTGTTTTATATTAAGATTAATATTACTGGAGCCAAACTGTATATTTATTGATAAGTATTCTTATCTCTGTTCTGGGATTCGACTATCAACCGCGACACGGAAATGCTTAAACAAACAACAACATATAAACATAAATGTCATCATTCTATTAAAGCAGCTACGAATATTAATGACACTGTTTCGGTAATCAGCTTTGATATTCACTTTCAGATAGCATGAACACAGCCGACAAAGGAAGCCCATCAGAGCGCGGAACAGTAATTAGCACTACGACCTCGTATTCGGGAAGTCTCTGGTTCAAATTGTGGCCCGGAAACCAGCTACCCTGACAGACTTTTCGTTGTTTTCCTCAGTCCCACCAGACAAATGCAGTGACAGTTCCTTAAATTAGGATACAATACATCCTTATCAATTCCATTATTCATTTGACGTCTATCAATCGATGTTATATAATCTAAGCTACTATCAGCGTCGTCATATAAACAAAAACATACATCCGGACTGAGTCGTTCAAGTTCTTGTTTTAAAGACGAGGTCAATGACAGTTGAATGCGATTTCAGTAATCAGAATCCCGTCAGGTCACCATGGAAACAACGTGCCTTGACCTCATGTTGCCGGTTTACTTACGTGGCCTGGTGGCTCCAGAAGTTTTTGCAGAAATATTACTTGTCTCTGTAGCAATTTATCTAGAATGTGCCCATATGTAGAGCACGTGAATTGTGGTATCAGTCCGGGAGCGGGGACCACTTTCACACTACTGGAATAAAAAATGCGATGGCCGTAACATCTGCGTATACCACGCTTCTTTCCTGTGGAATTTGTGACGCATAAAACTTCGCTGATATAAGATTTCGGCGGCGACTATAAAGATGGTTGTCTTCTGGATTCTTGCACCGTGTAGTCTGGTAAAATGAAAAAAAGTTTCCTGACGTTTCGGATGTGCTTCCTACCTCCATCACTAGGCTCTCGCGTGGAATTTCAGGGTGCCCTTGCCAACTGCACACTTTGCTTACTGGATAAACCAGCCCTGTGGCAAGGAAGAGGCCATTTGGATTCTACATGTTCCAGTTAACCCAGACAAAGTATGAAAACTGATAAAGGTCTTTTGCTTTCCTTTTACTGACACAAAATGTGCAAAAAGATGGCCGGCAGTGCTTGGCAATGCTGTGAGCTCATTTCAAACAAGTGAAACCTAAGCTCTTCACGCTACTTCCGATCACAATAAACACAAACTACCCACACCATCACAATGGATACGCGCAGACCAAGAGGCAGTGAAAGATACATCTAACTTCCTTTCTGTGTGCGCACGAAACAAAAGAATTTAAGTGACGATTACCGAGCTGTAAAAACGAGGTTGCTTCAATTGTCACAAAGACAACGGGGGTCTTGACACGATTATATTATCATACGAGCTTTGCACTAAATGCACTGTAATTGTGAGATCATGTCCGTATGTCTGTCTGTCTGTCGCATCGTACATAACATCTACCTATTAGAGCAACGACTTAAAGCCCAATTCCTTATTTAATTCTGATTCATACAATGAAGCCACGTGTACTGTGCGTTTGTATAGCATAGGATTAAACTTTCTTCTTTCCCGCAACAGACCATTTCATAATATTTAAGACGTCCAATGTGGTTCTGTTCAAAACTGTAAAAACGAAGCGACATTTTCAATGGTGAAGATTGCCGTCTTTTGGGTTGTAGTGCCGTGTAGGCTTGTAGAACTTTACCAACGTGTCAGATATTCTTGCTGCCTCCATCATCCGGACTTACTCATCGCTCTGATGATGGAGGCAGCAAAAACATCCGAAACGTTAGTAAACGTCTACCAGACTATACAGCGCTACAACCAAGAAGACAGCCATCTTCGGACTCACCGCCGTTAAAACCTCAAATCCTACAATATCAATTGTTGCACACGAGACAAACAGCAGACGCAATGGGATATTCCACTTTGAATACGGTATTATCGAAGTTTTTACCCTTCGTAATTGATGTTAACTCGAAACATACAGAAATCACAAGTCACTGCACTAGTTCGTTGAGAAAATAACAACAGGACCCCCCCCCCAAAAAAAAAACAAAGTAAGTAAGTAGTAGCCTAAGATGTGGATCGACCAGACTGACTACAGTATCGATTCACACTTGCAGCGTCTGAAAGAACTACCTCGTAGCCAAATTCTAGGAAACTCCTGTATAACGCGCCAAACCGTTATTATCGTATCGAACTAGACGACGTGTTTCGTGGAGCGACTCGTTCGTATCGATTCAGGGTAAGTGCGATAACAGAAAACAACAGCGGAGTTCAGAAACCTCTAATTTGTAATCCTATAGAACAGGGGTCGGCAACCTTTTCATTACCGCGGGCCAAAATGGCTACTGATATCTTAATCCAGAGAGACAGAAAAACATAATGTCGTGGGCACTAAGCCAGGCTGTTTCTCTTCAAACTTGAAGCACACAGCTGGTTTTTGCTTGACAACAACAGCCCATTTATTCATACAAATGACTTCATATTAAGACCTTTCAGACAACTCTGATTTCAAGGAACTGTTAAGTTTATAGAACTTCAGTTATTAATATAACAGTAACTTTAATAGTTTTGCAAAATGTGACACGGTTGGAACAAAGACGCGATGCAGCTTTGCAACAACGCGATAACACGATTTTAATGTCAAGGCCTACATCTACAAATTCTTTGTTTCATTAAATATTTAGCGATAGTTTGCCCTTACGCTTAGATGTGTGCAAAATGTACATGCATTATTCGTATTTAAATCAAAATTCTCCGCAGTAGCAGAAAGTGTTAGCCCTTCTCGCATCGGCTAATTCCCAAACCACATGATGGGCCGCATAAAAAGGTTTCAAGGGCCATACGCTGGGCACCCCCCACTCTAGATTTTCTAAAATATTAAATATCAAAACTAGGCGTGTAATAATTTAAAATTTTATGTGGGTGGAAAGCTCAGAATCTCGCTTCGAGGAAAGGGCTAAGATAAAGCATCAATAACTGAGTGTTCAGAATGTAGATGATTATTAGTAGGCCCACATTTTTACACATTACAAATGTAGTAAGTAAGAGTTGTACAGGACAGTGATCAGAGGTGCTTCATTCCACTCAAACGAATTCAATTGACAGAAAGAGAGTTAAAGTTTCTAACATTACAGTTTAATCATTCCAACTGTGAAAGCAGAATTCCCTGGAGTCTAAAGGGCTTCACAAGCGCGCACACACACAAACAAGTGATCTAATTACTTGTGATATCAAAGTGATATAAAATTCGAGCTGATTTGAAACTGTAACTGAAATTCTGCGTAGCGTATTCCAGCCTGGTACCTAGGAAACATGATCCATTTCAACACAAATGTTACAGAAGCTTCAGTAATGCAAGGTCATACAATCACCGGTTTTGAAAAAAAAAAAACCTGTAACTGAAAACTGATACGACGCTGCACTAAACAGACTGCACGAAGACCACGGAATCTCGGTACAACAACAAAGCCTACAACAGCCTGAAAATACACAAATCCGACTCCGAATGGTGAGGAACAGAAGAGAAAGTGTGGAAATAGTGAGAGACTATGGACAACAGCAAGACAATGAGATAAATTTACACTACGTAGGTTCCCAGGCACAGCCCGCTCGTCCAAAACCATTAAATATTATTTAAAGACCCAGTCCGTACCGCAAAGAAAGCAACGCGTCTCCATTACAAAGATTAATTGGTTGTTACCATACAGAGAAAAACACTTGTTTATTAAGAAAATCAAAAGAAACCCACAAATACACTCTCTGTACAAAAAATCACCGAGTTATTTAATGTTAAAGAGGTAAATATCGGTATGACTGGATTTTAAAGGGATAAATTAGTGTAATCAATTATAACTGCAAGTTTTTTACAAATAGGAACGGAAGTGGGTGTTTCGTATTCCGGTCGGATTCGGGTACAATTATCCTTATTGAGATTTTTCGTTGTTTTCATCAGCACCTCCATGAAAACGGTGGGACGGTACTTAAATAATTGTACCAACATCGTTTCGGTTTACAACTTAGAAAACACCACCTGCAACCAAAAGTTTACCGTCTTCTTACGTCGACATAGCAATCACATCACAGATATGGCTCAAAACTAATGACATTTAAGGAATATGTGAAGTACGGTATTCTTAAATCGATTCAAAATTAATCTCGCCGATGTCGTATCAAACCGATATCGATCTACAACGTTATAAAACACCGTTTACACCAATCGTATCAATCTTCACTCGTTATTCAGGTGAGGATGAACGCACACTGAGGCTATTACAAACCTCACACAGACAGGTCCTAGGGAAAGGTATAAGCGTTTCTTAAACACCGAGACCACTGATTAGCAAAGACGTGACGTCCTCACCATTAGCATCATCAGCTGCATTTGTTTGTGGTAGCAATCAAAGAAAACAAAAGCACGTCGTACAATGATACGTTCCATTAGTACCAACCGAAGACAAGAGGTGGAAAACAATGCCCCCCCTCCTTTGTAGATTTTTACTCGGTCAAGTAAGAGTTTCTTCCATTTACCCACCAACAAATATAAACTGCAGTTATGTTCGAAATGGTCCATGGCGTTTAGAGAGATGTCTGTGTTCTTAGCACCAGGCATCATCATAGCATTACAGTTTACCTCGTTCGTCTTAGATACTGAATACGAATGAAACATGACAGCTGACAGTGATGTACGATACAAAAAAAAGTAGGATGACAGAGTCTTAGGATCAATGAAGAACATTCACAAGATACTAAAATATCTTACCGGAGATTCTACTGGCGAATGAAGCCACTAAAAACTTCAAGAGGATATGAAAATCTGATCGTCGTTATGATACTCGTAAGTTCTTTCCTTGATGACGTAAAAAACGAAGCGGATGTAATCAATAAATAGGTCAGTATAATGAATGTTTAAAGCTTCTTTATCCTTCTTTCAACGAGAAATAATCTGTGGGATATTTACTAGGTGTTCCGCGTAAGAGATAAATTTATTTCAAATCAATTTATGTAGGATTTGAGGTTCTCACTGCGGTTAGTATGAAGATGGCTGTCTTCTGGGTTGTAGCGTTGCTCTGTGCACAGAATGACCCCCTTCGCATCTCTAACACGTCAAACACCTCTAAAGGATTTACAGGCTCAATTTAAAAAGAACTGAAGTGAATGACCTGCATTTTGTGATTTATTAAAGTGACGCAAATGCATTAACTTAATCAGAATTCGGTACATTGAACCTATAAAGACGATTTAACTGCAGTACTACGATATAACAGATGTCTTCCTAAAAATATAAACTAAATGTTACTGACCTATTTTCTAACGCTGAACTAACACGAGAGGAAAGGTTTACTCCAATATAAAGTACACCTGAAGATGACTGCCGTGTAGTATGGTAGAGATTTACCGACGTTTAAGAGGTGTTTGAGCGGCGATCACCCGAATGTCGGAGGCAGCAAAGACCTCTGTCCATAGCATTCCACCCTTCCTCCAAATTCATTCATGCATCATTTGGTGGATGGTAAATGAACCCGTTAAGAGAGCACCACAGCGTTACAGTATCATTCGATCGCGACAATAACTAGAAATGGGCCCATTCAAGGACATAATTTGACATCCAATTCATCAAACGACCATTAAACTGTCTCACTAAACTTCAAAAACAATTCTCTGTTATCAGTCACTCAGAGGTCTCATGACTGTAATTAGCATATGTCAGAGAATATAAAAAATAAATTATACTACGTTAATGGAAGCTGCTTATGTAAGCAAAGGAAAAGATAACCCAGGTGGCAAACTGACTATCGCTATAGTTCCAAACATTCTTATACAAAGCAACAGATAAGTACGCCTACAACGAAAACTATTTAAATACATGCGCAATAGAACTGTAAAACTCAGAATGTTCGGTTCTTCCAATGAAGTGTGGGGGCCCACATATTAGTCATCACTGGTGTACGTCATTCCAGACCAAAAACCCGGAAAGAGTTCATCAAAACAATTTAGTTCCAGTGACTCACAAAAGGAGCTCAAAACTTCGTACATTTAATTATTAAGTTCATGGTTGACAGATTGGCACCAATTTACGTCGTAACGAGACGCTGCAAACAGGGCGGAGCGCGATGGAATCTACGCGGAATAAATAAATAATTTGAATCTCCTGCCAGCATTCCTAAGTTGAGCACGTGACTCTGTAACTACGTATGAGGCCAACAAATGTTCGACTGGTGGTTTGTACAGACCTCTAATTTCGTAATCGACGCAAACATAAATGTGGTATTTAAACTGGGGCTTTCAAGAAAACACAACGCTGAAATATCTCTACATAGCAAAATGCAGCCTTACTTTCAGTAACACGACATTTAAACTGGATATTTTAATCACTTTCGTATTTATTCCTTAGCAACAGTAAAGAATTTGACATGACAAGTTCAGAAATATATAAGCCTTATCAACATGTACATGAGATATGGTCTGTGTGTAAAAAAGACCGTAACAATGAAATGTTTGGAGTGACTGAGCTAAATGAGATTTTATTTAAACAGAAATGGCAGATAAATTTGCTAACCCATCAACAATTGTGTGCCCCCTGCTGTACAATGCTACTGCGGGCTTCAACAAGCGATGAGTCACTGAGTGTGGGTTTCCATAACAAGTTTGTCGCTGATGATTAAAGGACACGCAGGTAGGCGCTGTGGGTAGCGGGCGCTGAACCCACATTTGAAAGCTCGCTATCAAAGTGCAGCAGTCATTAGCTACACCCGTCCCATGTACAAGGACCCCGACTTTTCAGGTCACCAGTTAGTTATGTGGTTCATCAACACTTCGGTTATTAAACAACACTGGTCTAGCTGCAAAGACTGAATGCCTCTGACGAGTGACAAGCACTCGTTCTTCGTCCGGGAGATACCGCGTTCGAATAAAGGCCAGGATTACAGCTACATTAATATATTCATGTTCCTCCCAGTCGCCGTAGACGAGGCTAGAATAATGCGTAACAACAGGCCACGACCATTTCCTTCCATATTCATTCAAATTCATCATTCTACTTTCATTTAAAGATGGCTGTCTTCTTGGTTGTAGTGCAGTGTAGTCTGGTATAAGCGTTTCAGAGGCGCTTGCTGCCTCCACCTCTGAAACGTCGGCGAACTTGTACCAGACTACACGGCACTACAACCCAGAAGACAGACATTTTCGGACTCACCGTCCTTAGAACCTCACATCCTACCCTAACATTCGATGCTATAAAACAAATGAACTTGAAAAAGTATTGTTAAACAAAGCAAGAATCGATCGATCCACAAGTACTTCCATCTGATTCTCTCTGATTTCACCAGCACGCTAATATTACAGTCAAAACCTGATACAGCACCCCTATATACACCGTCATACTAGCACTTTGCCCACGAAAAACCTAGGAACATAAATTTCGAAGGGATTCCCCCAGTAAAAATTCACCCCCGCTAGCCGCCAACCACCAACACCTATGGTAATGCTAATATACCGTAACGCATTATAATCATGTTCGATACAGCGCCATGACATTTTGTTTTTACAAGCTATACAGACAACTCCATGGAATATTCAATTGTAAAAATACTGACCAAGAACGTGTATTGAGATACAAAACCTATTTAGGTAATAAACCACCTACAGCGTGTCGGGGAAGGAGCTGGTTTATTACTTGGGTTCAACTTTGTAAATGTGACACTCCACATCCAGGCAGTTACAGTAAATTAAACTGATACTGGAAGAGGTGTTGGTTTGAAAATGGAAACTTTGCTAAGAATGAGCTACGCACAGTAACAGGTAAATTTCAAAGAATTATAACAGAACATGTTAAAAATACCACACAAAGGAAAAACAAATATTAAGCAGAAGTCACGATATTGAAAAATATGATCTGACTCCTTCTGAATTCTTACATTTTCAACATTCGTACGTCTAAATTAGAACACTGCTCCTACATTCATAGTCGGTTCGTGTTGTTCTAAGAGCATACGCATTCAAACTCTTTTCTTTCTAAGTAATAAAACGTAGTAATTTCTGCTCCGAAAATAAATCCCAACTTTCCTTATCTGCAAACGTTTCAAAGCAATTTTAAGTTATTTTTTGGTGCTTACCAATTGTTTCAATCCGCTTCAGCATTCATTTTTAATTCCTGAGAGAAATTATTAGTCACGTAGGTCGCCTGACGGGGAATTAACTGACTCAGTGGTTCCTAGTAAGACAATGCTTATTCCATATTAATTTCTTGCAAAACTGTTCTAATTTACTTTCTACAATGATAAATGTTGATGATGAGGGCAAAAATTTAGTTAATCTTAAGCAACTGTTATTAAATCCTCGTCGTGACGGTTAATCAACGCTGAAAATAAACTGTAGGCTGCTGATTCAGATTACTATTGTTCCCATGTAATTACACGAAATTAATTTGTGTCCTTTTAAGGTACTTGAAATAATATTTTGAGACACGTAACTTGATATTTGGACAAAAACGTTTTCAATGCTAGAAACAACATATCTCGTTCAGAAATAATACTGTTCTGGTTTAAATGTGTTCTTTAACAGTCTCAGTGAAATAAAATCTCTGCTATTATTTCTTGAAATTATATATAACTACATTCAGCTCTTGAGTAATACAACTCTGAGCTATAAGTCAATTTTATTTCAATGAGAAATTAAGTCTGATATTGTAAGTTAAGTAGAGGTACCAGCCCCAGCATTTCGGAAGATAAAATAACTCTCGGGTTAAGAAATATTTCGAAGTTTGGACAGCCCTCACAGGATAAACCACTGCAGCATCTTTTGACGAGTTATAAGCAAAGATAACTTCCTGCGTACGCCAAACCGAGAGTCACTCATCCGTATGTAGGTCATCCACCAATGTTGTAACACAGGAACTGCTGTTCTGTTCAGAGGACCATCTGCAGTTAAGAAGAACTTGGCAGTATTACCTGGTTTGATGTCTCTACGAGGACCATATGGGAATCCGTCACTATCTTCATCATCTGGGTCCGGAGACGGGTGATACAGGGCATTCTGAATCGACCATTCAGCATCCAATGTGTGGCGTTGTCCGTGGTTCTGGTTTCTTGGTGAAGTTACATGTCGCATGATGGGAGCTGAGGGTAGTGTTTCTTAAATCTAACACTGTATCTTATAGTCTAAGCTTGGACCACAGTTTTATAGGAGTTCAGTAATGAAGCAAATAGACATGCATACGTTATAAATACAGGTACGTAAGCCATAGGCATGTATATTATAAGATGAATTTATTGTAAACATTTCAATTTCAGTATCGCTTAATTATAATCCACTAACAGTGGTGGACACTTTATGACATTATATTCGCGAGATAGCGTTGTAATATAGAAATGATGAACTGGCGGATATTACGTGTTTAATGCCAGACAGTCAAAGAATTTAAAATTATGTCAGTACAATTGTTTTATAATTATTTTGTAAAATTCGAAAAAAAAGATGAAAATTGGAAATTGTTACAGAACCCCCTGGATTCTATATTAGAATTACAAGTATCTGATTTTATTTGGCAGATGGCTAACAACGTTTGAAAATAACTGGGTTTCTATTTTTACTGAACTCCGAACTTACTGTATTTTAATATAAAATGTGGTCCAAACCGACTAGGAACACTAAATTGATACCACGAGTGTCATACCAAAAGAGCGCCTCAGTGCGTCATACTTCACCTCCTCTCCCCTCATAAAATAACCTAAAATGCATATTGCGATTCGTATTTCAATACATATTCTGTGACAACTCAGCGATTTTGAAATCATTATTTCCTTATACTTCTCACGGAACATGAAAGCACTGCCTTCAGGGTGACTCTCGTGTCTAATAATTATGACATCTCATATTACAATTATAAACCACAAGTTTACAAATTCTGAGATTATGTATCTGATTTGATGTAAAACTTTCTAGGGGGCATCAAATCGAATTTGGCCATATAAAAGGGAGATTTCTGCAAAACATACTTCAATGCAGGTGCAATAAGCCTAATATGGCGGACCCGCGAAGTTCTCTGGATCACATCCTGGCAGAAAAGCAAATTCACTTTCTCTATCAATCTATCCCTACTGTAACTACTGAGGGAGGTTGAACAGAAACCCACCCGCAGATCTGTTTGGTGTAGTCAAACAAGCTCGTCAGTGTTGGCACGTGGACCTCATAAAGCTATCAAACAGTGGTTGAAGCAGAGCTCCCTCGGAATGAAATCGGAGTCCCTCCAGTGCGCTCTTTGCAGACGAGAAGAAACGAAAATGTAAATCGCACGGAAAGATTTTTATCGATACTTATTTTCTGGTTATTACTCGAGCGGGTTTGTGTAGAACCTCCGTTATCTGTTAGGAAGAACAATTTAGAATGTCTTTATTTGTTTCTATTTGTATATACAATTATCCTAAATTGAAAGAGGATAACTCACAGAATCACGTAATAAAGAAGATAATTTCCTTTGAATTGAGACTTATATTTCAGTTATTTGTACTATGCGTGATTGTAACATGAGTTGTCATAACTATCGTAGTTGGGAATCATTCAATAAATACGAGTGTACGCCGTCCAGTCAGCCAGATAGTTTTAAACACGAGTACAGAACTAAACAGAAACTTTTTCTTGCATTTCAAAAAGAAACCAAACAGATATAAAATCAAGAAATTAAAACAGTACCGAGATAAGACATGTACTTAGCAAGATGACATCAGTGTTCTCAGAAAAAACTCTAACTCTGAGAATGACCCATCGAGTCACATGAACACAGAGTACAAGACTCGCAGAGAAGAAAGGGGAATTAAAATGGCGAGATTTCAGGTTTTCATGGCGGCGAGTATGAAGAAGATTGTATTCTGGGTTGTTGTGGCAGAGATAGATAGTGGCACTGTTGTGGAGGAACACCCCAGACATCTGCGTCGAGATACTGTAGTAAACCACGATAAAACGCTACGTAGGATAATTTGAACAAGCCAAGACTTGAGCTATGTACTTTTAGATTGAAAGTCATGCTCTGTACCACTGAGGTACTCTACCCTGATATGTTATAGTGACTTAATTGATGAAGGACAAAGTTGAGAAGAACCCATGTTTGGTATTTTGTAGATATGCATATTGATATTCATCATGGAATGTAATAACCTAATTATGTAATAAATCTACTTCATTGTACTGACTTCCTGTGCAAGAAATGTAGAGTGAATTTAAATGTAGGTATGACACAAACTACTGTATTCTCCGGATATGTTTCAGTTCACTCTTTGTGGTCGATACGTCAGAGTTTCCAAGGTTTGGTTCCTGCTTCAGAGAGGGAAATCACACTACAGTTACTGCGCAAATAACCTAATCATCCGAGTGTTGAAAATACGAAGTCATAAAGTACCGACAGAACGAGGTCAGATTCTGTGCAAACTTTAAATTGAATAGAAAGAATTTTAAACAAGTAGTCACAGCAGAAGAAAATAGTGTTAGTGAGCACATAAATACAATAAAGACGGGGGGAGATTTTCTGACTATCTTACCGACTGTCAGTTTCTCAAGTAGGGCCTTGGTAATCTGTGGACCCTGACAAACAGACTTACAGTCAATATTAGTAACTTTTTAGTAATATTATTAAATAACAATGTAATTATTACCGTACTTCGTGAAACTGATATTACTACTACCACAAATACTACTGACCTAAGAAGTAGCAGCTAAAACGTCTTTAAATAATTGAATTCAATAAACCTATTAAATGGCTTGAAACCAATAATGAACAATAGAAGTTTACTGCTTTTTCTCAAAGAAGTGAAGAATAACGAGGCTTTCGTGGCCTACTTTAAGGTTCTACCTCAGAATTTATATGATGGGCCCGGTAAAATCACGGATAACCTGCAGATAACAATACTAGAGTCTACAGTCGAACCCAGGACGTCGGTAACAAGAAACACAAGTGATACATTTCAATCAGAAATTTCGAAATGTCTACTTGGTACCACAGCATCTCGACATCACAGGAGTAGGTTACTACACCTTCAATTTCGGTAACATTAATTCTTTTAATTTTTCCTGAAAATAATATATCGTCTGGGTATAAACTGTCACCGAAAAGTGCACGTATCTTTCTGGTACTGTTTGAAATTCATCTCCGGATGTGACAGGCTATGGCTGGCTGGACATACATTGTGGAGGACGTCCTTGTAATAACAAAACACAATTGCAAAGTGTCACAAGAGGCGTCGAGATGACAAACAAATCTAGCGCTCAGTTCACAGCGTGAGACATTAAACAGTAGGTCTACATAATATCAAAGCCACTGGATAAAGACACGAACACTGAATTTGGTGAGATTAGCTTTATCCAACGAAAAAAACTGATCAGGTTGAACAGATTCAACTGATGTCGGAAGCAGACTCATCTTCCGAAAAGGTGTTTTTTTTTTAATTAATAGACAACAGCTTTTCATGTTAAGGTACACGATAATACAAGTAGTTTTGTAATAACCAAACTTTTTGTAATTCACGGCTAAGTAATCCAGGAGTCAGTCCGAAGATGGCTGTCTTCTGGGCTGCAACGCCGTGTAGTCTGGTAGAAGTTTACCGACGTTTCAGAGGTCCTTGCTGCCCCCACCATCAGGGATCACTCATCACCCTGATTATGGAGACAGCAGGGACATCCGACACGTTGGTAAACTTCTACCAGACTACACAGCGCTATAACCAAGAAGAAGGCCATCTTTGTACTCACCACCGTGAGAACCTCAAATCCTACAGAGTAGTGAAATTTCCAAGGAGCGATAACCAATTTGAAGCAGCTATAAACGAAATCCACAACTCCAATCAATACTACTACGAGAAATGTTGGAAACCGCTGTTTTAGACATCTGACGACCCGATTCCTCCACGTTCTACAACTATTCCGCATTAAGCACAGTCGAATAACAGGCATCGCCTGCAAACCTCCGTCCAGGCAGGCAACTTGTCTCATATTCGTGTTACGAGAAACCTCCGAGCAAGACGACGCTAGGCGGAAATATAAAGCCGCACACTCGAACAGAGAGCATTTGGAATGGTTCCAAGGAATGCGTAACTTTCTTCGGATGGCATTCATTACAAATCATAAGTCTGGAGTCCGTATGATGGGTTGTCTTCGACTTATAAACGAACAGACTAACACAAAGACGGGCATACGTTTCATTAAAAGGACGATATGTATCTTGAAGCCTATGGTTCTTCAAGACAACTGAGGTCATTCCGTTAGCAAATATTACTTTCTTTTAACATTTGCAGCGTCTTCCTGCTTTGACGTAGAAAGCGAATTTAAAAACTACGACATACGACCGACGCTCACAGCTCAGTCCTATCTTTACTTTACCCCTACACCGAATATATCGTTCACACGTAAAACCAACAGTATCCATTTTAATTACATTGTTAGTGACTTTTTAATCTTGCGTACAAATTGTATAAAAGATCTTGGTGTTTTGTTAGACAGTAAACTGTATTTTCACTGTCATGTAAATTGTGTTCATTCCCAGGCACTAAGGACCTTAGGGCTTATTCGTTTTATTACTTATAATTTTTCCTCTTTAGACAGCCTTGTTGTTTTATACAATGCTTTAATTAGGTCAAAGCTTGAGTATGCCTCGGTCGTTTGGAATAATCTTACACAGACAGATTCTAATAAATTAGAAAATATTCAAAGAAAATTTGCCAGTTTATGCAATTACCGATTTTTCCAGTTTAATATCCCCCGAAAATATGAACTGATCCTATCTACTTTAAATTTTAGAACACTTTATTCCAGACGACGACATCTCGATGCGTTATTTCTTATTAATGTATTTAAGGGCAAAATAAATTGCCATCCCATTATGGACGCTGTTGGTTTACGTGTGCCGGCGAGGCAAATAAGAGAATTTTCTACTTTTAGTGTGAGCAGTGCACTAAGGCATAGTCCTTCAGCCAGGTGCGTCATCGCTGCAAATGACGTATGTAAATCTTTGGACGTATTTAGCACAAACATTGTCTCCCTTGAGCGAACGTTCTCAACAAGGTAAATGATCTAGCTTGGTTATCTGTCTTTTTATATTTTTTAAAGTTTTACAATTATATTAGTGTTCCCTACGTGGATTATTTGTTTTTATTTATATTCCTTCATTTTTTGCTCTGTGTTAATATTGTTTCTATTTTGGGTTTGCCTGTACTTGGCAGTTATATTTAATACTGTATATTTATAAGTTTAGTTAATCCGTTTGTGTAAGATTTTTAATTTTTATTTCACTATTATTGTATATATTATCAGTGTTTGCCTGTTATTGGCTTCTTGCTGTTGGCAAACACGTAAATAAATTAATTGAATTGAATTAATTGAATTGAATTGAATATATTTATAAGTTTAGTTAATCCGTTTGTGTAATATTTTTAATTTTTATTTCACTATTATTGTATATATTATCAGTGTTTGCCTGTTATTGGCTTCTTGCTGTTGGCAAACACGTAAATAAATTAATTGAATTGAATTGAATATGAAAGAAATTCAAAGATAATACACAGAATTTGAAAATTAGCTCCATATTTTGTTTTGCTTATAAAAACCACAAAAATGAAGCGAATGAGAAACAATTTGCAGAATAATGTACTTTGTTTTATGTCATCTGATGCGACATCCCTCACGCCATACCACATCCACCTGATCCCTGTCTTTTTCCCTACGCTTCTGCACACCATTTTGAATTGAGACGTCACTTCAAGGGTTATCAACATGTCCACCCGTCCTCCCACTTCAAGGCAGGGATTATTCTGTCGCGAAACAAACCGTAACAGATGAAAAAGTTCAAGGCCGTTCCATAGTTACCAGTGCGACGTGCTTTCACTGCTACTCAGTTCTTGGGGGCATACATCCCACAAAACACAATGGATGGTGTTCGTTACCTCGAGATGTCACGAAATCGTGTGTGGACGGCTGTCTCACGGTGGGAGAACGCAACTGTTATGCAAGACGGTGCTCCCCTGGCTGGGATTAGATTATACCGGAGCGTCATGTTGTGATTGAATCAAATACCAACATTATTATTAGCCGCATTCATACAACAAATCAATATTACAAGCTTTTCACTACATGCCTACGTTTATTATTTTACTAACGACGTGTTTCGGGACGACACTCGATAATCAGTCATCGGTTATTTACGCAGATGCATTATGCTTTTATAGTATCACAGGAGCATAAAACGTATGCATAAAAACCTTGTAAAAGTATGAAATATTTTTGTCGTATGGTACCGCACGTAAGTCGTGTTTTGACAAATGTCTAATTTAGGATTATATTCAAACTGACGTTAACAATTCAGTGTAATATGATTATATATTAATATTAGATATACAGCATTATGAGCAGTAAGAATTCGTACGTTTTGTTGTGATTATGTCCCGTAGTTGGGGATTTACTTTTACTAGAGCTACTTTTCAAAATTCCTGCGTATCGGACCGTTAACATGTTCCACTCTATATCGACCTAAGGACGAATACGAAAGGAAAAGAACAAAACTCTTTATTGAGTTGTTGAAGTTTCTACAATCGAACCAATCAAATTTCACTACCATACGACGAATTTAGTTCAAATACAGTATAAATACACTTCATTGTTTCCATCATTAGAGTTCACAACCCTGATGATGGAGGCAGTTTTAAACAGTAGGGTCAAGGAATCAGAACGTCCGCTCATCTCCATGCCTCTTGATCAAACAGAGCTGTAATAGTAGTAACCCTAAGTCCAATAATTAAATTTCTGCTAAAAATGTAATCCGCCATAACAGCATTGGAATCACACAGTTAGAATTACAGCGCTGGCCACATCCAGCCACCAAAGGAATCTTATTTAAAAAATATCTGTTATTTAAAATTTGATTTAGGTCAGAACGGATCTACTTATTTCCTCCAGCATTATCATTATCATTGCCTTCAAGCGATCGGAACGACTCCGTACAGAATATGCATCCAATAGATGCTGGTCTATAAATCTGATGCATCTTGTTTCAATTTATCTGGTGTTTGACATCAGAAAAGCAAATATGTCGCGCCTTCTCTGAACACCGGTGGATTTTAACAATAAAACCTTTTACGTTATGGTGAGCATATGCAAACAGAAACTCGGCATGGGAAGGGTAAACAATTTTTTTGTTCTATAATTTTAAACATTCATTTAAAGTAATTCCTCTGTTATCTAAGCGTTGTTAGGGCAGATTACTACGTGAAATTTCTATTACTGTCTGCCTCTGCAGGCAAATGTTAGTCGAAACGGATTTCCAAGGGTTGTGAAAGTAAAAATTCTCGCAAAGGTGACGTCTGGCACCATGCTGGGAACTCACTTTAACACGAAGCACGTAAGACGATAGCGTGACAATTATTTCCCTCTTCTTCACAAAAGAGAGAGAAATAATGACGCCATTGTCCCACTGTTTTTGTTAACTGTAGGCCTAGACATAAACTGTAAATTAATTAAATTATTTAACTCACAGTGAGATCCAGCTGAGTGTGTGTTTCGTTTCTTCCTTCGTCGCATTAGGGAAGTCCACACGAATTTATGCGCCATCTTGTTTATACACCAATTACAAAATCATGAAATGCGAGTATTATGCACAGCCAATAACGATTTCTACAGAAACAACACACAACGGAAGAAACACTGAAGAAATTCCACTAGACCACACTCACTGATCTAAACTGTGGTCATGAACACGTGAGAAATCACAAATATTGGGGGGGGAGAGAGAGAGAGAGAGAGAGAGAGAGAGAGAGAGAGAGAGAGAGAGAGAGAGAGAGAGAGAGAGAGAGAGAGAGAGAGAGAGAGAGAGAGAGAGAGAGAGAGAGAGAGAGAGAGAGAGAGAGAGAGAGAGAGAGAGACTGTCAACTTCGTCACACGAGTAACTGCAGCGTACTAACATTCTTTTCACTTTGTATCTCATGAAGTCATACATTACAGCACGAAACACAACACGCTTATTACAGATACGTAAATATGATTTTAGCAAATGGAAACAAATTCTCAATATCTTATTAGTTACCACATTTCACACACATCTGATGACAATCTTCACATCTGCACTGCAATTTAAAACTGACGGTAGGAATTATCAAAACGCATTTTCATGTTATCTACGACCGTTGAAGTATTATTACGGGAATACAAAATTCTTTAGCACCACATGAACCGCCATACTGTAAACACTTCCATTATGTACCAAGGGACTAATGTAACAAACGACTGATAAGATATCAAGTACCCTTTACCACACCACTGAGCTAAACTGACTAAACGAAAGTACTGAATTGTTGACATGGAGCGAAGTCAATGAGAAATTGATAAGTGGCTGGCGACTGCACGGCAGACCGTAATGCGTACGCATATAGAGCACGTGATAAAGAGGGAATCCCACGAGTAGTGACGAACGCTGTTTTCTAGTTAAAAAGACAAGATGGATGGCGACTTAACTCTGCGCTACTCTGAAGGAAATAAACATGTTTACAGCTAGAATTCAATGGCGGAACTATGACGTATGGACCCAACCGCGATCTCCCTTGTAATTAAAATAAACAGAAGAAGAAAGATATGTTACACGGATCTACATGTTTGCACGGTGTGTGTGTGCTACCAATTTATAAAAGGATATCGAGTTCTCCTGGCGGCGAGCACGTACGTGGCTGTCTTCTGAGTTGCAGTGCCGTACAATCTGGTAGAAGTGGCCCTTGCTGCCTCTATCATCAGGAGGATGAGGACTCGCCGCCCTGATAATGGAGGCAGCAAGGGCCTCTGAAACAATGGTAAACTTCTACGAGACTACAAGGCGCTGTAATCTTCAAATTGTTCTACACCTCGTGCTTTTATGACAGTTTAACGACTTACTGTTTTCGATCTAAAACTAGGGGCCAGTGCTGCCATGACGATCCTAAGGGAGGGATGGGAGTAATTCAAGGATGTGTGTGTGTTTGTTTTAGTAGCAATAGTCTGGCCTTAATAATTTTAAGAACCGTTCATTCCTGAGTAAATATAACAAGATAAAATAAAAAAAACTTATTTTTTGAGTTGTCAAACGACTCAAACAGACTAATTATTTTTACGTTGGTATTAACTAACTCCCTGGTAGCCAAACCCGCAGGTTCAACACCGACAACACCAAAGCCCGCTACTGGCCACGATCCTGAGCCAAATCCATCCATTTGCTATCCTCACAATACCTTACAGCTGGATCCGGCCCGCGAAAGTATTTGTTAATTTGTTACTTAGTAACAAATTGTGAGAGATACAAGATGTTGCAAGAGAAAATTAAAATAAAATTTATATTTCAGCATATGCAATGGTAATTTGTCATTTCTGAATAAGTATTATTAAAGATAACGACAATGCAAAAATAGTGACAGTGGGGATTTCTTGGCCCTTGGGCCCAACAGGAAAAATATTTGCGCCCGAGTGAGAAAAAAGTTGGACCACCTTGCCTTACAGAATAAAAATATACAAAAATATAGTTCTTATTTTCCTTCTATTTGGTAACATTCCTCTACAGACCAACGCGAGTGACAATCATTGCTTTTAAACTCCCATACTTCAAAACACAAATCTCGATAATAACATTGGTTGGTAACACTGTACAAAGCAATGTAAGACGTTCAGGTTTAAAGAATATTCTTCTATGGCAACCCTATCAGTCTGGTAACAATTCTACAAAAAGCGACAGGAGCTGCCACGCTAACACGTTTAATAACATTTTCGATTGTCATTCCCATAACACACCAAAACAAACGGCCGCGATCTCTTTGTATTCAAAACAAACTTCTGAATGGCAATCCTCAATACTGAAGTGTAGACTTTATGGGGGATAAAATTCCCAACAGACCAGTACAAAAACCTCCACGTTTCACGATGAATACATAATTTTCTACGGTAAATTCTAGATGATAACCGCGAAGAGAGAATTGTATATGGTAACAACATTCTTCAAACCTACGCGATGCGTTTCAAACCACGATTTGCGGCTGTAACTTTTGATAGCGAATTCAATACTGTAGCTAAACATATTCCACAAACCCGTGTGAATTGTCTACTGTTCACATCCCACTTTCACAAATATGTACGCCAGACGTTACAACACAAGAGTTACACATTCTCACTACAGAAACTTCACACACAGCACAAATGACTGCATCACACACAAGAAAGTCAAACAATGGAGTCCTGGGTGTGATCATCATCCTGTGATGCAAACCGCTAACTTCCTTTCCAATGGCCGCCGAATAAGGAAAGGCTGCTTGCTACTGCAATCCAATGGACGGCTTCATCCATATACAGAGACGTTTAGAACATGAACTGAAAATCTCCGTGACGAATTTAATAGCCGAAGAAGAGGGCGGGTTACCTAACTAGTTTTGCGCCAACAGCAATTACGGTACACCGGAAGTTCTCACAATCTCTACTAAAAGACATTAGAATGAAAATGGGGAGATTTTCATGGTCGCTCAACGACAATGTTGGATTGGTCGAAATGAGTACCGGGTTTTCAAGGCGTTCACGGTGTTTGACTGTGACGCTTGGCTGAGTAGAATTATTTGTCAGTACGAAGAAAGATCTCGGGTGTGGCCTACAAGAAAATGGTTCGGCCTGTGGTACCAACACCGGGTGACGGTCCGTCCATATAGCCCGTTTCTGGATTCGATTCAGAAGCAAATACACGCCGAGGCCACAGCACAGACTCAACCGAGAAGTTCTTACGTCATTCAACAATTACATTCCATTTCTTTATCAGCTGAGTCGAAAGGTTTTTTCAAAATCCGAAATACAACAACGGCTCTTTTACGAAAAATACCATTCACGATACTTTTACCTTTTTTGTAGAACCTGCTTCAAACACCGATAAAATCATTATTCATTAATCAGTTTCATTATAACCAGTTCAAATTCCGAATAATATCTAACCTAAAACCGATAAAAGCGCGAAATTCCTCTGTAATTACCTCCTGCTGCCCCCCCACCTTTACCATAAAATACAACCAACCAATCAACATTCTCTTTGTCTCGTAGAAGAATCTGAAGATTCAATGTCGCTAATATCAAAAACCGCTAATGGATAGCCGACGGTCCTGAGACAGTCCCACCCACTTCCGACGTTCAAAACCTATTCCTCACGACCCAATTTTCCCTCCACTTGCCAAGCAGCCGCATTTCAGAAGCTTTTCCGGATAAAAATTCAGGGCCATCGTATTTCCCCTGATTTTTCTACCCCGTAGGTGGTCTGTGTACATCACCAGGTTCCATATTATATAACATCTTATTTAATTTATTTGTGGTTCTTTAAGGACGCCGTCAGTAGCTCAGACTACGTAACGTCTAATGATAGGAAAATCAGTAAATATTAAATTGGAAAGGAAAAAAGAATAAAGCGGTCGTGGGCTAATTCAAGGCACTAGCCCGGATTTTAATTGGAAGGTCTGAGGAAAATCACAAACTACTTCAGTCAGGACAGGCGGTATCCGAGCAGAGACTTTAACGTGGGACATTCAGAGCACAGAGCAGCTCCGCTCGGTTGTAACATCCTAAATTACATTCTATTAAAATACAATATCAAGAAACCCTACAATGAAGTGGCTAGACGGCTTAATGGACACTGCAGTTAACGCTACAGCAGACAGGAAGGCTAACTAGCCGACACTTGGGTTGCTAACTGCGTTAACAGGTGTCCAGTTTTACAGCACCAGAAGGAAAACATTGCTCAGACCAACGCGATTACATAAAATATGCCTAATCACGACAGAGGCATTACTAACTACAAGGAACGAGAGAACAAACAAACGCCAGTGGCTATAATTTCCAAATATCACGTTTTCAGCTCTCATTCTGTTTGCAGCCCAACAACGTCACTGGCCTTTAAAGGGAAAAAAACTTTAAAAGACTTCCCTCGAGGGGCAGTTGATTAAATATACATTAAGAATGAGTAAAAAGCATTTGTTTATACATTATGCTCTAACAATATTAATGATTTGTTGACAAAGGCACTGTAAACATTACACACTCGTGATGGAAACGTCTCGTCACTCTCACTGATCATTTTACAGATAAAGCCACTGTTACGAAAGATTCAGTTCTGAGATGTAACAAAATAAGGAACTCTTTACGTTATTGTAAACAGACGTGTAACTACTCTGGCACTTCACCTCGCCATGGAATACAGAAACGAGGCTAATCACACGTTTTCAAATTCACACCGACAACACAAATTCCAATATAAATTTTAACAGATGTCATTAGTACCACATTAGCACAACTGCCTAACAAGATTTCGTCCGTCCTACTTCGACAACAAAACCAAACGTTAACTTCTTCTACCATGTTCATTACTGAATTCATTAAACTTTTGAGAAAGTATACAAAATATTTTAATATCTTAATTCCTGTTGCATTCATATATTTGAAATTAAATATGCAGGACATTAAAGTGTAACAACAAGAAAATAGATCATGATATCGTCAGAGTATTGAATGTGTACCCTAGATAAGAGCTCTTTGCTTAAATACACCCAACAAGATAACTCCCTGCATTGCATTTATAGCTTCATACTGTAAACCTGTCACCTGATGAAGTAGTTCTTTATTATCCCTTCAATTGTGTTATATGCTCAATTGCTTTTTGTCTGAGGGCGTTGCCCTTCTTTGGTTAATTACGCGCAAATTAATTTTAAAGGTAAGAAATGTTTTCAGTGTTTATTAGAATTAATCTTTCACTCACCCTACAGCAGAAAAGAGACAATTCCGATGTGTACACTTACCTGAAAAGGAAGAAAACACACGTTAAGTAATCTTCTTATTACTATAAAAATTTGTGATTAGTCGTTGTCGTCAAAAAATGACGTCATCAACAATGTCACCTTATATTTGTCTACTCGGCATTGTTGTGGAACACAACAATGCTGAGTACAACACAACAATGCCGAGTC
>NW_019060875.1:121883-143486 GCF_000696155.1 Zootermopsis nevadensis
CCCCCCGAAGGGGTTGGTTGCTTTTTAAAAACTTGACCAGCCCCTCCGAGGAGCTCCGAAAGGAGCGTTCTGCCCTAGTACTATAAAAAATTGTGAAAACAAGAAAATATCATTTCTAACTGCCATATAAAAGCACGGTGGATCCAACTGCTTCACATAGCTTGGTACTTAGCACTCGGGCCATAGGCAGTTCGTTTCTCAACTCAATTACACCAAATATTACGTCAATTAATTCTTATCTTAATACACGACAGCATAAATGCATTTTAGTAGGAAAACGTTAAGGGAAGGGGCTATTTGGAAGACCTAGTGGTAGACGTAATACCAAAATGAATCTTAATAAAAGAGAATGTGACTGAATTCAAGGACCAGTAGAGGGCTCTCGTAAACATGGTAATGAACCTTAGGGTTACTTATTTATGGTATACTTAACGACGCTGTCAGGAGCTCCCGAGTACAAGAATGAGATAAGTGAGATAAATGTTTTAGACACGAAAACAAAACGACTTAGCTGTTCACTACATAAAATGTTTCGAAGTAACATCTGTTCTGAATACTTCAAAATTTAGAGTCCAATCTAAATTCTCTTCCGAGCTAAACGTTATAACAATACGCTTTCCAGCTCTAATCGAAGCTCCTTGTTCCGGAAACACTTCGTATACAGGTCAGACTTCACTCCGGGCGAAAAGGTAAGCGAAAATGAGGAAAAGGGAATGATCCAACGGAAAGGGCAATAATAATTTCATCTCCTTCAAAATCCTCAAAGGATAATTATGTCTTATGCAACAAATGAACTGTACAATGGAGAGGCGAGACTTCCATTTTCCGCTATGAAAAGAGCAGAAGTCGTTAAAATGAAGATGTTCGAATTTTTCGGATTATGAGAGAGAGAGAGAGAGAGATGAGAGAGATGGGCCCCTGGTGCAGCCAAATACAGACACACCGCCTGCCACTTCCCTTTTAGACCAACTCCAAAGGAGCAGAGTCCTTGAGGAGCGAATAGGCGCTCAGCAGTCAAGAAATTCTCTGCCTTTCACGGAACCCGAAGGTTAATTAAAGCGTTCACACACCCGCCAATGGACCTTGTCCTGAGTCAGAAGAACTGAGTCCACCATAACAGATTTACGATTCATTTCAATAGTTACCTTCCATCTACGCTTAGGTCACCCAAGCGGTCTCTTTCCTCCAGATTTTCTTGTTATGCTATTACGCAGCACCAACTTACACAGTGAAATTACGAGAACACGTGACAATAAAGCCTACACAATGAAGAACTGAAACGACATCATATTTACGCAGTTATATTCTGTTGTCATTACTTTCTGGGGAAAAATAAAGTTGTCAGCTTATCAAGAATTACTAAATCATTCTAATAATTCCTCAGTGGGATGCCCAGACACTTCTCACCATAGTATCTACGAAGCATGTTCACCAACCTACAAACTGCAGTCTGAAAACCTAAATTCATGTTTCACAAAACGGTCACGTACTCTTTTGATTGGTTACAAACGTCGGTCTAGTCATATAACACCATTAAAGGCCATTTTGAAATAAAAGCAAATTCTCGTATACGCTTTTCTGTCTCTTGTGCCATGAAATGTATATTTCACGAAATAAATTGGTAGATTTCGCACCGTAAAGAGATGTGACGTTTGCAGGCTACATGGACACGAAACACAGATAACCAAACGGACTGACACAACATATCCAATTAACTTCATCATGGGGTAAATTTAAGAGTGCATAAATTTGGTAAGAAATAATGCAGACTAGTTCTTCAGAGAGAATTTTATACATAGTTGGTATGCTTACGACTTTAGAAGCTGAGTTTCTTTCTAGTACGTTTTTTTTCAACACCGGGATATATTTTATTCGAGGGTCGTGTAGAACCTGTCAAAAGTCCTCGCATCTAACTTCGTAATTTACAAATTTAACATATTCGAGCCACGAAACAATCTATTTCGTTTTACCCAACGCCCAATCACAAACAAGCCTCTCCCTTCCAAATATCGGCCTAAAGTTCCTGTGGCGTCCAGATATACAAAAAGGGGTTCTGATGCACTGGCAAAGTTGACTACGTTGAGTCCTCTAAATATTTATATTACCAAAACGAAATTTAGTAAAGTTCCTTTCAAGCGGAGTAGGGCTGAAAAAGTGTACGAACGAGATAGAGCCTAGACACACAGAAAGACAAAGGAAAGTTAATAATCACATTTGTTTCGTCACAAAATGTGCACAAAACTACGCAAGCTTCACAGACTTGCCATTTTGCTTTAGAAAGAACATATTTTACGTCTACATTTCATATCTTTTTATGGAATGAAATGGTTCGTTTACGTCAGCAGACCACAAAGCTGTTTTTATTTATTTAATAGCCATGCGCACTCTATTATTGTATGTTGTTCCTATGCTTCATACATAAATAGTAACGTTTTTAAGTATAACAAATGAAGAACGAATCCAATCAGTTGCCCACATCACGTGGCTGCAATCAACGGACTACGCAAACGAACGAATTGATGAAGCAGCTAGAAGTTCCATATAAAGAGAACACTAAGTCATAACAATACATAACGAGTTTCGTAGTGGTGCTGTTTTAACAGGACGTGGGTTGAATACAGACACGGTTAAACAATAGACAGAGCTCTTACTATCAGTATGACAGCCATCCATGCATTCGCACCAAACGTCATTAATGTCAACAGACAATCCATATTGGTAATAAAATCAACTTCAACATTTCTTTGTAGAATGTTGCAGACATTACTTAACACAGGCGACCATCCAGGTTCTCACGGATTCTGGATTGTTGTGCCGTGTAATCTGGTAGAAGTTTACCGTCGTTTCAGAGGTTCCTGCTGCCTCCACAATCAGGACAATCATCACTCCGGAAACGTCTGTAAACTTCTACCAAACTACGTGGCGCAACAACCCAGACGACAGTCATCACCATGTTATGGTACCAAACACGAACACCTCCATTCGTGTTTATTATGTATTTCTGTGGTGAAACAAAGTATCACGATATAAAAATCCTAAGTTTTATAGGCATGTAGTAGGACATACGCCATGGTTACGCTCGAAATAGCCATGTAACATAAAAACGCGGAAATGAAAAATGTAATGAAGATTTCTGCCTTCTGGGTTGCGCTGTGTATCGCCCTGATGACGGAGGCAGTATGACCGCTGAAACGTTGGTTAACATCGACCAGACTACACAGCGCAACAACCCAGACGACAGAAATCTTCATCGCCCTGATGACGGAGGCAGTATGACCGCTGAAACGTTGGTTAACATCGACCAGACTACACAGCGCAACAACCCAGAAGATAGAAATCTTCACACTCACAGCTGTGAAAACCTCAAATCATACGAAAAATGTAATTTCCACAAACTCAAACTTGAATTTCAAGATACTTTTCTGAGCGGATATTTTGTAAGGATCAACTTTGTGAACGTGACCACTTTTGTTTCTCTGTAAGCTCAATAAAATGGCCTCATCTTGAACCCAAAAATTCCCTGGTTTCAGTGTAAAGGTACTTCCGTTAGTTTAATTTATTTTAGTTTGAGTAATTTTTCTTATACTTCTATCTTCCTTATCGCTTTGTGTCCCATACTTGCCTTTCTTTCCAATCAGTCTTCTTACCAATAATGTCTAAGCTTCAAGTTATTTATGTTGGTTAGTTAAGGCTTGTAACTTAGAGCAGACGTTATGGATCTCGCCCGCAGTAAAAATTGCAGCCCCGGGCTGGTGGAAGTCAGAAATTTAGTGTCGCGACATCGCACAGTGGCTGTATTCAAAAGCACACGTAAAGGACACTTTATTAAATAGGGTCAGACGGTACATTAAGCAGCATCCGCGGTCCAGATATGAAGAAAGTGAGTTCATATAAGGAACGCACACATAACTATGTTCATCATATCTCCAAGATAGAGTGTTTTATTGACAGAAAGGGCAACTGCCCCCACTGATAGCGATCACCACCAGGGGGTCCAACAAACATGGCGTCGGTACTGTAGTTCCACAGGACTACTCACAAATACAGACTACGTTTCAACTCACCTAAATCGAAGCTACGAGATCTGTCGATTCCAGTGTCTGCGAGGTTTTAAACCTCTCGATCACTGGATCGCGGGTATCTTAATCCCGCTCGTGACTGAGTCTTGGTTTATTTAACAACGCTTTTTCAACTGCGTAGATTATTTACTGTAAATGGTGTACTGAAAAGGTGATTTTTGTGCCAGAAGTCTTGTGACATACGGGTCCTTCATCAAAGATCTATCGCTTGTCCGAATAAACAATAAAGAAAAATTTTTACAACAGAATTCCGACTGTCGTCAGTAAAAATATAAAGGGAGCTGCCTTATCACGCGGGATGAACATCCCAACCCCTACAGGATCCTTTTCCTTTTCATAACTTTTCCCGTATATTCACGAAACCTGTTGCAGATTACTCTAGCCAGGAATCAGCCCGGCGACACCAAGCTTGTCGCCCGCGCTGTGGTTTCTTCACGAAAACAACAAGAACCTAATTTCCGTCATTGCCTTAACGAAGCTGCACGGTCTAGGAGTAACTTCCCGGAGGCTGTTAATATTTATGAAGAACAACTCGAGGACCAAGTGCATTGCGTATCGTGTATGTCATAGGGGTATAAATGGATGCATAGGAAAGTAGGGATTGTGTTGAAAGAATCTTAGTTACGGAAACCCCAATACGCCTATAAATGCATCGTTTATTGAAAACGTACATAAGGGCATGTCACCTGTAAGACTGAACTATCTGAAACCAAATATCCTGGCCTGCAATTTTCGATGCGATCAATACAGTCACTGAAGCAGGATGAGCCTTTCGTTGTGATAGACGTAGTAGGACAATAACGAAATAAATTACAAATCTTCCTGAGACAAGCCAAGCAAAAACTGGGCGAGAAACAATTGCCTTCAAACGCGTAGAAACATTTAAAAAATCGCTTGCAAGTTTATTGGCCAAATGCTAACCAAATATCCCTAACTATTAAGCAGGGAAATTCCAATTCACTGCTAAATAAGGAGAAGGTGAGCTCTGTTTGAGAAAGCTGTTATGAACGTTTTCGACATAAACAAATGCCAAGTCGACTGAAGTGGGACACACGATGCCAGGATCTCACTGTTGAACACAAATATCCCCCACAGACATGCCTCTAGGACGTGACAAATAAAACACCCGTAACTGTAAACCTCACAAGTGTGAAAATCAGTACGCTTGAGAAAGATCGGGGCCAAGGCAGAGACTGCGTGCAAATCTTTACATAGACATCACTAATTACATCTTCACTCCTCACTCTACTGCTGTTGAATTGCAGTAGTTTTCGCCGATACAGCCATCGTGTGCTCACTGCACAGATACGCGTATGTACTTCACTTACTGGACTTAACCAAACCTAACCTAACCCAAAGTAACACAAAATGCAACCTAATCCAATGTAACTTATCCCAATCAAACTTACACGAATCCAAAATGACCGACCTTCATAGGATCAAACCCACAACCGCTTATGGACTTCCAAATAACCTTCCAGGACTTCTCCACGATTTCTCCAGCAATTCCGCATGGCAAAACAATTTCCACATAACGTCTCCAGGACTTCTCAGATACTAGCCTAGGACATTCCCAGGAAATACTGACGACAGGAATTTTCCTGGAATTCTACAGGATTCTAGAGCATTTCTCCAGGACATAGCCTCGACCACCCAATGAACACGATAGAAAGTCTCCAGGACAACCCAACCCATCGTAAAACAACAACCTCTTTCCTTCTTTAATTTCCCTTTTGCCTTTCTTTCTTTCTTTCCCCTTTATCCTGTCTACCTCTTACCCACTCTACTTTCCGTCTCTCTCCGTTTTTATCACCTACTCATAACTAAAAACAGGGCGGATGTTCAATGCCTTTGAAGTAAACGAAATACAGGTGTGAGCGATTTCAGAATAGGTTCTTGTGAACACAGTACTGAAACTAGGGGTCTGAGAAAGCAAGGAATTTTTGAACACCAGAGCAACTAAACACTTTTGAAGAAATACCATTATTATGCAGTTTTCTGAAACTTTCGCCTAACACTTGTCAGGTCGGTGTATATTCTAGTGGGTTGAAGACGAAGGAAGTGCAAGATTTCACTGACGGAGGAATTACTAGATTTACATAAAATGTTTACATTCTAAGTCTAGCATCATAAAACTTTCTCTGTCAGTGACACCATTCGATGTGAACAGACAAAATCAAAAAAAAAAAATCCTACATTTTCTTTCGACACATCACAATTTTCATTGTACCTAACCAGACGAGAACTAAAAGTGTAAGAGTTCTTTATTACCGCTCTATCTTGAATATAATACGTGATTCTCACACTTTCAGTTCACCTTTGTTATTTTTAGTATCTAAACAGAAATTCCACACTAAATATTAATGATTCCACGGTATTTAAAGTTTTCAAAATGGCAGACTTAGAGCAATCTTCTGGATATCGCAATAAGTAATATTTAGAACAATCTGTAATGAAAACTAACCCACGCTGACTCCCTTTTTATTGTTAGATATATTTAAAATAATCTTCCATATAACTACGCATTAAAACTCTGCGGATATTTTAACGGCGAACTGCATCAAACTATTATAATTATCTGCTACAGTTACTCTTGATAAACCTCTGCTTTGTCCTATCACTCCATCATATTCATCTCCTCCAAGCTACATCATTGTAACAGAGCGGAGGTCACTCAGGGTTAAATGCTCTAAACGAGGAACAATTAAGCTGGACTTTAAAAGATAGGAAAAGGCAACACACTCTCGCTTCCAGTTTCCATGGCAACGGTGGCAAAAATACATGGCTCTCTCTATTACAACCTAACCATACCAACATCGAAACCTGAGTACGCCAAATTTAAGTCCCTGTGACTTATGCAGCCTGGCAATTCCAGTGCTGTACTACTATTAACAGACCGAAAAACGTCATGTTTGCTCTTACTCAATGTAAACGGAACTGACAATACTTCAAAACACTGGATGTTACAAAACAACAAATAAATAAATTAATAACGATAAAACGGACAGTGGAAACCAAAAAAGACAACTTTACATGGCCTCACAACCCAGACGGCTAACTGCGACATCTTTACAGCCGGGTCAGAAATTGTACGGTCTGGCAGGTCAAAAGACAGAAGCCCGCTTCGCCATCTAGGTTGCAAATTAAGAACTACGTCGTCTCTAGCGCCACCTAGCGGAAGAAATCTTGCCGGTTACGATGACTGGATCGCTCCACCTCCTATGTATACTAGTGGCATCTGACGTTGATGTACTATTAACGACACTCGAGATTTTCGCCTGGTATGGAAGTATACAAAGCAATCTGATCGTGTTTTACTAACTACAGGCCAAAACTAAAATCAGCACTACATACCAAACACACTTACCGGTGTCCCACAATAATATCCCCCTTCCATTTATACCTAACACCTGTGACTTAAGATGAATTATACATAGCTGCTGTAAACCCATTCCACATCACGTTTACTTGGCAATGATGTTCGTGTTGCGGTTAAGCTACTCATTTGTATTCGGAATGTAGATTACAGCATATCCCGACTTCAGTTTTCATGTGGTTACCTCAGCCCCTCTATCCAAATGCCTGTTTCGAAACATTTACGTAATCATGAAGATGAAATGCAGAATCGATTGATAAAGCAGCCACTATACTTTAAAGGGTAAATCTTGTTGCCAAACGCATTACATCAGTACTCACCTAGAGGTGACACGGTATGCGAAGTGCCTTCTTCTCTCAGCGACGCTGTTTCAGCTGGTTCCCCCTCCCCTTCCGCCTCGCAATCCTCGCCTTCTTCTTCCTCCAGCAGCGGCGGGGGTGGACTGAGTTCGTAACCCCAGCGCTGACGGAAAGCTTTCGCGCCTCCATCAAGGCGAACTCGTGGCAAATCCACGAACAACGCGTCTCCGATCTATGAGAGAGATGGCAGTCAGATTCAGATTAACAGCAATCGGTGTAACGAACAAAAGTATAATGTCATCCCAGTGTGGAAGAAAACGCGTCTGACAACTGAATTGTTAAAGTGCTCCTGAGGAAAAAGAGATCCACCTTCCAATCATGGCTCAGACGACGTTTTCAAACAAAACATCAATAACTACAACACTAATAACAACAAAATACTACTGCTACTACTGATAATAATACCTAATAAGAGGAATTTAACTTTACTTGTCGCAAACATATCTCCGAGTTTCGTGATCAGCCAGTCGAGATACCGGAAGAGAGGGGAAACAATGACGCATAAGTCCCCTTGCCCTTTCCATCTCCCCTTCCCCTCTGAGACGTAGCTGAGGCACGCAGATATTTTCCGTCCCGTATAATAAATAAACTTACATCAGAAGCTCATAAGGAGAAAGACCCTTTTTCAGTTCATGATTCATATGACGTTTCGACACAAAAGAACAATATCAATAACGCTATTGATCACTATTTCTACTGTTCCTACTCATAATAATATCTAACAACAGGAAATTAATTAATAACTTTATACAAATGACGCAAGGTGGATAGTTTGGCTGTAGGGTTTTCCGACAGATATTCGAACCCGGGACTTACAGAGCGTCAAAAATGAATGCTGACTACTGAAACATTATTTTACACACTTAAAATGAATTTCTAGCATAAAAATGTAATTAATTTCGTTCATGCGGAGTGAATACATAACACACGTGCATATCAGTGAATTGTAATATGACTGACGCAAGTGTTCACCCACGAAAAACGATTTGATACATGCGTCATTTACTTCGACAGCGACACAGGCGGGATCATCACCTTAATCCTTCCAGCCTGACTGCTACTGAAAACTGGTACATATACAGACCACACTGAGATATACAATATCCACTTGATACAAGTTTTAATTTAGCCAATTTTAACGGAATACAAAAAACAGACAGACTGACACTAAGAACGATACCATGATTAGGTTTACAACACTGGGCCTGCATCTGAAATTGCATCTGTATCAACAGCAAATTAAAGTCCAATCAGCTATGTTAAATCGAAAAGAACGCATTTTAAATATATGCGAACTTACCACGGAAACTGACATTCCATGTTTGCATATTTCGAAACTTTAGAAATATTCCGATCAAAAAGAAAATACGTGGCTTTAGGGTGAACATACTCTAGCATTTATTCCTTTACTGTAACAGCAGCACATTCGTGTGGAACGTACAATATTTTATTTCGTTCACAAAGAAGACGCCGAGAGACAGAGGAACGCCGTATCACCAGGCAACCTCTCAGGCAAGTGTGTTCAGCACATAGTCTAATCGGAACCAGTCAGGCGCGCACTTTACAAAGGCAAATGCCAGACCTCGCTCCATCCAAGAAAGGCACTGCATACGCTATGCTTCACAAATTGTTCTTAACCGAACTCTGAAGACACACGAAAAATATTCGCAAGACGTTTCGTTACGTATTTCTAGTGCGACAATTTAATGACGTCACTGCCGTGTGTGTGTGTCTCACACATACACACACATTTTGAAATGTGATACAACGTAACTGCTTCTGAAACATGAGACAAAAATGCGAGTTTGTAAATACAGCCGGCGGACCATTCAAAAACTCAACTCGGCCATGTTCACTTACAGCTCGAGAAGCAATAAACCGATTTGCATCAAACTCGGCATGCTTATTCTCTGAGACCAGGAGGAGAGCAAAGGAAGGTCAAAACTCCTGAAAACATGTCCTGATTTCGATTCTCTACGAGCGCGGTTCATGCAGCTGGGAATAAACATAACAGAACAGGGCGAAGAACGAAGTTCTTTGTTTCAGAGCGAAGATAACGAGATCAAAAGGCCACATCCCGAAAAACTGTCCCGGGCTCGAGTCCCGGTGAAATGTTGGGTTCAAGGATAATCCGTTTCCTGTAATATTGAACGATGCGTACCGAATGATCAGGCCTAAGATGAAATTTCGGGGCAATGCGGGATTGACAAGAAATGGAAGCATCTGTCGAATTTCTCAGCTCCAACGCTGCAGGCACTCTGCTAGCACACAAATAGCACAAACATTCCAAATGCGCCTCTCTGAAGTTGTACTTTTTTGAGTTGCGTCCTGTTATTCAAAGCGCGCAATATTAGTTCAGTCGCAACTTAACTTCGAACGCAAGCCTACCAAGTTCGAATGTGGTTCTTTGTTTTCTCCCACGTTCACGTGCACCCCTTCCTTGTAACCAGTATAAAATAACCATTCCAGTCGTTAAAACTGCGCCAGAAACAAAACATTCTCCAGAATCCAATTCATGAAATAAAATTATGTGTACAATTTACCCCCAGGAGAAAGACGCATCGCCCTTAAACGAAAATAAACAAATGGAATCAGAACTTGGGGACGTTAACACAGAACATGCGGTTGACGGGGTGTGACGTGTCATCCCTGGCGCCGTAGCAGATGAAGAGAAGAAAATCACAGGACTATTAATGTCTTATAATGGATGCGTCTCTCTGCGTTACATAATACATTCTCTCCTAATAAATTCCGCCCGATGAATTTTTCATGAGACAACCGGGTGGTAATTTGTATTACATGTACAACACGTTAGCAGATAATGAACAGCACAGCGAACACTTGTTTATTTTTACTGCCGAGGTCTCACGGGAGGGATTTATGATACTAAAGTTCGAAGTTCGAAACTTGGCGACCGCTCTGTAGTCCCCAACTTGCGTAAGGATTTGGCTCCGTAAACCCTTACGGTCAAACTTTATACACGTCGGAAATTACTATATGTTCATTATACACTTTAATAATATTTTACTGTTAGTAAAATGTACCTAAAATAATTTAGTTGTAGTTTACACGTAGAAATTAATTTTATTTATTAGTTACAAATTATTTTTATGTAAAATCGGATTTGCAAGTGGAGCCCTGTGTAACCAGGGGAGAGTCCGTATTCGTATATTTCGATAAGTACAATCTTTACAGACAAGTAAATTTCGACGCTACGCCATAAATAAACCGAGGAACAATACGTTCTTCCTTTGTTCACAAACAAGTACAAATGGCCTTGTCGATAAACGTGACCTCGAACTCCAAAACTTTCATCTCTTTCGTCTATCTAGCCCCGGCAGCTCAAGAACGAAACTCCCACTAGCGAAAAACAAATTACCCACGTCTTGCCGATAGTAGGTTTAGCAATTTGTTCCCAGAACTTCGTTTCATCGCCTTTTCCTACTCCCAACGATCGAACGATGAGGTAACGGGCCTCTGAAACCCAGAGATCTGATTAACAATGCGGTAAGTCTAGCTACAAACTTCAAACAACTTTCAGAACACGAGACTTTTAAAACAACGCAACAAAACTACACAGTACCTGAAGGCACTAAAAGTTGTAATTCCCTTACGACATTTTGCATTTTTCCTTTGTTTCTCTGCACAAGAAAGTTAACGCATAAAGCGCATACCGTGTCTTCTGGTCTGTACCTTACGTCTCCAGAACCACTTGAAGGGTTTCAATAAAATTTATTCCGTCACCTACATTACAATTCGTTTAACACATTTAATTATGGTTCATACAGGTCCACTGCAACTCCTACTTCGGATAGAAGTGAACTGTTTTATGAAAAATATAAACAATTCATTGCACAAAAAAGTAACGACATGAAATATACAATATCTAATCAATCATTTATTGAACCCAGTTCCCCGTACAGAAGATGGTGTCGGCCTAACATTTGGTTCTTCCGTCCACAGCTCTTACATAGCTATCTCTAACGGGGCCTATCTCTTACCTCAGACTTTATCTTGAAACAAGAAATACACAATTCCCTTCCGCATTTCCATTTATTTCTTACTAATTATACTCCCCCCCCACTTATATGCAACTTTACAAAAACATTTTCCTATACACCTTGATTCCACTGCATAAGCAGAAAGTGTTATTACCTTATAAGCTACCATTTCTTTAACAATAAGCTATTTTCTACTCAATAATTAATTCCCTCACTTCATAGCCTCAAAACATTTTAATAATAGACGCAGAACACCGTGTTCTCCACCTAATAATACCCTATCAAGATATGTAACTTTCATACGAAATGTTTTTCGATATTGCATATAATGTAAAAGCATATAAAGAACCAAGAACGGCAAATAATCCATGCTTCTACAATTGATTAGTTTCATTGACAACGGACTTGCGTCTGCAAGAAACAAAGACTCACGACCAATGCGCGACACAAACATCATAATAAAGTGTTTATAAGTGCGCCGTAAAACAAATTGGGACACAGTTTTCCACTCTTCTTAATTCGTTAAGTTTTTCTATGACCTCTCTATGCAGACGGGAACACATAAATGAAAACAGATGTGTTTGCATCTTCCCGGAACTGAAGTGTTACAAGAAGCTAAATGGAAACAATTGCGGCTGGAGTTCAATGAGCGGCTTAAACTTTCGACGATGAGACTTGTCGAATGCTGAAGTTTATCCACCGTGTCGGCAAATACTGCAGTTGCCATCTTCAGGACGAATACGTATTTGCAGCTGCAATGCTTGCCGGACAACACTCAACATTCGACGTGACTCATCCCCTAGCCTACATTACGTGCACAGAAATGCGAATATACAGCACGACTGCCTAATCAGCTATTTCATATGAAGTGGGATAGACAATAAGAAGGAATCTTATCTAGCTACCAGACTGGTACCTCTTCAGTCTCAGGATGTTCCTTCTCTGGCGGACTATGTGGAATGCCATAGTGGCATAGAATTAAACTAGACCACATGGTCAGAATGTTTCAACAGCGAATGACTTTAGTGGCGCAATTAACAACGAATGAGACTGGTAATTACTATTAACAGTTCTCGTAATTTTCTGTATAAATTTTTGGGGTTCTGAAGGATTATAGGTTTTATACTATTACAAACTGGCCAATATCGGATTTTTGAATATTTCATTTTGGTATAAACCAGACGGAATAGACAGGGAACACCAAATGTGTGTACGAGGTCGGAGGAGACTTGAACTCGTCCCACGACAGAAAGAAAAGACAGCAATTAACTCTGTTTAAAAAGCGTTTTGTTGGGTCATCTGTGGGGAACGGCGAAGTTGTCACATCACATCACCCCGGGTGTGGAGCACCGTTACCCTGGAGACTCAGTGACCTACTTGCTGCCGCAACAGGTTCAGGCTGCGCAATCATTACGATGATAACACGTCCGAGGTCGATACACCACGCGGGCACAGGGCAATGACCCCGTACGGCATATGACGGCGCAGTAGCTCGTAGACTTTCGAGAAGAACGCGGTTCGAATATCGAAAAGGTTCTGTCAGAACGTTTTCGTGCTATCCTCGACCTCGGCAGAAGAATCTGGAGATACCGCTCTAAAACATGCCAAGGCAACCTCCTTCCAAATCCCTATAACGTTCTCATTTGAAGTTGTATAGTCCCTCTAACTGAACAGAGATGTTTTGTTGAAAGTTAAATAATTTCCAGATTCATGACCGCCATAGTACGATAGTGGGCGCGCGACAGCCTCGTTCCTTGCTCACATCTTCTCATCAGACTCCTTTACCTTCCGGGAGCGAACCCTCGATACCCACTGGATAGGATCTGGACGTAGCTGCGTCCAAAACCGTCTATGTCTCCACCAGCTGTCAAACTCCGACCTTCCTGCTGCATAGCCAGTCGTTTTACTCAAGAAATCGCCACTTTTTACCAGTGGAATTGATAAAGCAGAGGAAAATAAACTAAAAACATTTTAATTGCACGCTGGATTTCATTAACTCTGGTTTACAATGGTGACACCGCATTTATACAACCCTATTCTTGGTAATCGCCCTCGGACGAGTTTCTCTCAGCTCTTTCTTGTATTTCTGTCAGGTTTCTTCAAGCTCCATGCGTGAAACATTAGTATAGGAAATAGAAAGACCTGTAATCACGGTGTGGGTTCAATGTACGAAAAACCAATATATGAACAGTCGCTGCGACGTCGTGGCAAATATGTGAACACGATCTGCGTTTGATGCAAAATCTCGTGACTCTCAGTCAGATCTTTTAATACCACACTTACACCATATCATATATGAATGTACAAAATGAACCGAGTACCTGAAGCAGTCCGAACAATATTTAACCACACCAAAAGACTGAAAATGTCGGCTGCAACAGCTCATACTAGATTTAAGTAATGGTTTTACTGTAAGACAGAACCAGAATCCTTGGGTGGGCCTTAGGACGACAAGTTACGTTAGTTTATAGGACGAATTTTAAAAAGGCGTTACAGCAAAATCTGCCGTTATGCATGAATCAAAACATCTTCTCATTGCAATAATTAGACCTACATCCTGGTACGCCTATCAGGCGTCGTGACCGATTCCAACTGGGTATAAAAACTAACTTACCGTATCAATTCAGTAAGGGTGGAAATAAAACTGTCCACATATCTACCTAGCACGTCATAAACGTTGTTTAACTTTAAATCAGGCTTTTGTTAATTTTCAACGTGAAACTATGAGAAAACTAAATATATTATTTTACATTTTTTTAGTACGTCTGTGAAATTAACTGCCAATAACCACAGCCGGCCATGACACACATCTGTCACCTTATTTTTAAGCGACACTGTGGTATGTAACAGTCACCATAGCCACAAATGATACATCGCTTAGCTCAAGTTCTTTGGCATGTCCAAAGAATATCTACTTAGTTTCACTAGAAAGATTTAACAAGGCCTTTCAAGTCATGTTCATGACGCTGAGATCGAAACAAAGGTTCTTAGAAAAAATAAAAGTTTACAGCACAACTTTTTTTATACTGTATTAGCAGGTAGGATCTAACGTAATAATAAATATCTGAATTATAAAGCTAAACCACATACAAGGCGATGGAGGCAGCCAGGACCTCTGAAACGTTGGTAAACTTCTACTAGACTGCACGGCGCTACAACCCAGAAGACAGAAATATTCATACTCACCGCTGTGAGAATTTCAAATCCTATACACAAGAGTGATTACGATTAAAACGTCGTCAACTTGGCCGATTTCGCCTTTGCAGCTGTTCGCAAAACAGACCACTGGGTTATCTGGTACAAGAGAAAAGTGATGCAATTTTTTCAGACACAGGCAACATTTGTTTAATTTAATTTTTAATATCGGATTTGTTCCCATAATATAATTCGAATAACGTTCTCATATGAGTTTAATGAGTTTCACAGCAAAATTATACCCATTTGTACTTAGGATAATGTTCCCAACGCCGATTTTTAATCCAACAATACGAGTTTGAAACTTCTACACATTTTCGTGTTGCAATGTCGCCTTCTTGAAACGTAATAGCAGAACAACCTACTGTTAAATAGGTATAACCAAAACGTTGTCAATGTTCAGTCATTCCAATAAACTATTTAAATTTAGAATTATCCAGAACATCTACGCTTTAATTATATTTTAATTTTTCCTTCATTTGTAAATATCAAATAAATTAATTACGAAATAACTTCAATCTTCCTTGCAAGCAATAAACGTTGCAATAATGTTATCGTGCGTGTTTCATACTCCATTTTAAAAGCGGAAACATCTGTAGGAATTAACGCCTGATAAACACAGGGCTAGCTTGCATTACCTTTCCAAGACTGCAACAACACATAGTTATCACGAAGCTGTTAGTAACATAAGACAAATGTACTATTAAACATGCATGCAAACTTACACGCAAATGTACAAACCAACACCAAAGTACAACCCAACCCACCTTCATCCGAGAGCGAGGCCGACCCGGGGTTCCAGGGAAAATCTGCAAATATCGAAGGAAAAAAGACAAGAGAATAAGATGTTAGTAGCTACGACAGTTAATACAAAGATAAATTTGAAAAATAATAACATGCATGTGCCAACTAAAATAAGTGAGGAAAGAAATACTAAAATTCCCAAAAATAAACTGAACACTGAAGATTTCTGTCTTCATACTCACCGCTGTGAAAACCTCAAATCTTAGAAACTGAACATTGTCATTAAGGTGACACAAATATGATATGAAATGTTTAGAAATGTTAATATAACAGAATACGACAAAATGTAAAATCTTCCATCTTAAAATTAAAAATAATCCCTTCTTCCAATAACACTATCATTGGTCTGAACCATTGGAGGTTATGGGGAGGGGGAGGGGTAGAAAATAAACACACAACTCTATGGCAGACTCAAATGAGCCCCACAAATTAGCAGAACACTTTCTAAACGCATAACAAATTAAAAGTGTAAAATACATTCATCAACACACTTATCACAATCACAGATTAAAGGATAAAACCTAACGACAAATAATTTAAATCAGATCAGGCATCGGACAGCTTCCTGATGACTCAGAGTACGTGCCTCCGAAACGTCGGCTAATTTATACGAGACTACACGGCGCAACACCCCACAAGACAGCCATCTTCAGCTTCTGGAATTATTTTTGAGGTGTGTTACATTTAGATTTTATGTTACAATATTGGTACACCTTCCCATTTATTACGTCTCTAAATTCAGGTTATATCGGGCCTGCAATTTACTAATGCACCCAAAATAACCTTCAGGCATATTCATATGAATTGATTTATTTTAGCACATTTAAATTGCTCCTATGTTCGGAACAAACACCAATCAGTGATATATTATGGAAATAACACGCTCCAATCTGTTCTATATAATGCACAAAATTTCCTATTACGTGTATGCACATAAATACTTAATTTTTTAAATTAATTTCCCTTTTAGACCCACAATGAAGTTTACCATCATCCTACCTGTCAGGTCGACAGCGTGTTTTCAAACGCAAAGTTCATTTGAAGTGAAGAAAAGAGCAAAAGTGCGGGATACCTTGAGAACATTAACTCCGAATAAAGTTAATCCATCACAATTGAATACTAGTCCGCGTAAAATTTGAAACAGGGTTCTAGGTTGTAAGTAATGAATCTTCTAGTAATAAGCTGCAAGCGACGCAAATGTTTGTCTCGCATTCCTCCCAGATGACTTCCAAAACATTTTATTACACCTCGTAATGCTGCCTAATGTACTTACACATGAAGACTGGTTACATAAAATTAAACATGACAAAGATATATGTTAAAATTACCTCCCATCACCCAACATGAGTCATGCAGTTATGTACTGAACCTTCTGCTGGCAGTTTAAACTACAGTTAGTATTTAGAGAAATGTAAGAAAGATACGAAATGGCATGCCATTGTGACGTATGCACTATTGGCTAATGGTAATTCTGCAGTAATCACATCATTAGCCAGACACAGATCGTGTCGTGAGTCGTTTCAGCGCCATCTGTCAATTCGCATTATAAGTGAATCTCCTTATACAATCATATATATGTCCACGTTAAAGATTTACAACGTAGGGTTCGCGATGCAACTATATTAACCTGTAAACCAGCAAAATAGCGTTCAGGGCATTTTGACAAGGATAAAACCCAAAATAGATCAATATAAATAAACTGGTAAAAAATAATTGGGTTTTCCAAAACTCTGATTAACCAGAAAAATGTTTACAAAAACAACAGGCATGTTTCCTCCCTCTTCTGTAGGGCATTAACGCTTGCGAGCTGTTACTTGCACGGTTCACATATTCCAAACACAAATTTCACCGGAGTGTGCACGGTCTCAAAATTTAATTGGTACGCAGCGCCGAATGAAAGATTGTGTGTGGCCAGCACGTCCCGACTCATTTAAAATGTGCTACCGATTTACACGAGAGTGGAAGAGACTCACAGATAACTCCTCGCTTCTGTAGGCGGTGAGCGTCTGCTCGTCCTGCAACAGTACGCAAAAGTAGGGCTCCCAGGCAACCAGGGACACTTTGCCGTCCTTAACAGCATTGGCTGGTCTGTGGCCGATCTGCAGGTCCTTATCTGGAAAAGAAACAACAAAAATGGATGCAATATTTGGACAAAACAAGAAGATAAACTTTGACATTATTCGTTGTTAAAAATTATAAATTGTTACATGAAAGTATATTTCATATGGTTGGTTGTCGATGTAGTAACCGTTGATTTTTGTCCCTTCTTTGAGATATTAAAAGTATCGACGGTCGGGGACGAACCCGGAACCGTCAGAATAAAGCCTACTACGCTAACCACGGTGGTACAGTGGTTAACGCAGCCTACTAGTCTCGTAATGAAAAGTATCAGGTTCGATCTCGATGTCACTAATAACAGTAACAAAAAAATTAAAATACCAGCACAACAGCCAACCGGAAGTAGAGCCAACTCCCAAAACGTCCTGGTTTTAAATATGTCTCAGAGAATGTAGCCCCACAATGTCCAACACGGTAAACTCACAGCGAATCAACCATTGCCACAAACCTTTAGAAAACAACTACAAATTTTGCAGTATTTCAACGGCCGCTACACTCCCAGGAACCCATGGAATGGGGAGGGTCAGTGGGTTCCAGACGTGACCGACAGGGCGAAAAGTCTGTGTCCGCTACGAATTTTATTCTGCTTGTCCAGCCCATCGAAATTCACTTCTGACTGAACTACTCTGGATCATATAAAATGAAAGTGAATACGGACGCCAGGCTAAAAACGGCGAGATTTCAGGCTCTCCGACGACATGTAAGAAGAAGGCTGTCTTTGCGGAAACGTGTAATCAACTAGAAACTGATCGACATTTAATAGGTGCTTACCGTCTCCATCATCAGGGCGATGACTACACAGCGCAACATCCCAGAAGTCAGCCATCTCTAGACTAAGAACGTTTGAGGCTCGAGAAACAGTTGTACCTTCAAGTAAATACCTCCACCGTGACGATGAGGACGGTATCCGTCTCTTCCACCTTTCACTCATTGCAGACCTAACATACGAAATCGGAATGCGACGAACAGTGCACCAGAACAACACTCCGAACGCGACACACGGCAAGCAACTGAAAGTAAAACCAGTGTATACCTCTCACACATGACACGTGACGACATTTCATCTGATTTAACTGTACATATTTTGTAATGAAGTCCGACAGACCTGCACAGGTGTTTCCACAAAGGCTACCTTTCATCTATCGCCAGAGCAGTCCAGTTATGAATGCTGCACGATACAGGCCTCATACGAAGAGAGCTGCGTTTCTTCCAGTATTAAAATATCTTGAGACGTTTCTGGCAGAAATTTAAAGCCACGTGCTTCATTCAAAGAATGCAACTTATAGTCTCGAGTTTCCGTCGAAGACAAAAAAAACGCAAATGGGAATCACTCGATCACTAAGTTCTAGTCTATACTCGTCAAGAAAGATTTTACATCAAACAGGACGACGTTAAATGTAATTTGTTTCCTTTACTCCTTCCTTTCTATACATTTTAATAATGTACGTAAAGGCTCTTAGTCTCTGTACAGACGGTATTTCCCTTTCTAAAATCCTTCCTCAGCACCAGCCTTACACTAGGCCAACCTACTTCACTCACTTCTTGAATAGTCTAACGTGTTCTAATCATTTTTCTCCGTTGCTGTTCATTATTCTATTTTCCGAATAAATATTTAGTTCCTTTCGTGTACTGGCATTTTTAATGTTGTCCAATTTAGTGTCCTTTTGACTTTTTAAATTTCTATTACATAAATTTTGCTTACATTTTTATCGTCATTAGACCAAACTTCACTTCTTAACAAAAATGTTGGAACTGTCATCACAAAAATATAAAATATCCCCTACCCTCCCTGTCATTTGAATATTGCATGTTCCACTAATATAACCGATTTTTAAAATTCAATGTTCAATACCAAATTAGAAAGAGAACATAAAATCAGAAAACGTAACAGACTAAGTCGCTTCTGCCGAACTGAATTCAGAGTTGTTAATCACTTAGCTACTTCAAACGAGGGATTTATGCATACTACAGAAATTAGACAAAGTTACAGGGAACTACACGCTTACAGTTCAAAAGTCAAAACCCGTGAAAATATCAAACAAGGGAGCCTGGATGAGGGGATGTTATTTTGTCGGAAAATTTCACTCTTGGAAGTAAAGACACGGTTCAGAAACTCGTAATAAGCGGGAGCTTGTTTCGTTTGCCTCCACCCACAACTCGAGAATCGCCCCACAGGCCAACGGGGTGATGAAAGCAGCTTGAGGTACGCGTTGAATAATTCATCACGAGTACACCGGCAGTTTTATAACGCATACACGTAACCCTGTAATGTTACAGAAAATACACGAGAGCGGGGGATGGGCAATGCGTTGCGGGGCAGTATAACGACGCTGGGGCGAACAGAGGTCACAACAAATTTCTGCACTGGAATTTCGTTTCGGGAACTTTCACAGTTCTGGCAGGAGTGAATTACTGGGTCTAGCCTACTACTAGCGCAGTTTTCCCCTCCAATTTAACTAACTGAATAACCACGAAACCAACTCCACGGGACAGGGTCTTCCTCGAGTAGGTGAAAATTATTTAACCCAGTGTGGTCAAAGTTTCTGCACGCGGGACACGCCCGGCACAAGACCACCAGAAGCCATTCTCGTGAAATTATTAGTTACAACAAACTCGTATATTTTCTTTATTTCAAAGGATTTTAAAAAAATTCGATTATTATCTCGTATGCCATTTTGCGAACTAGTACCACGCTTTCAAAATACCTACGGTAAAGTGTAAATTAACCTGATAAGAATTGTGTCAGATACAAGCTGTTGCAGGAGCAAATTCAAAATAATACGTAACTCTACAGTAATTTGTTTAAATTTCAATAAAATGTATATTTCAGCATAGAAATAAGCACTATAATATGGTAGTTTGTCATATCTTTTTTTTACGAGCCCAGAATTCCAATAAACTGTTCACAAAATTCTGCTATTCGGCCTTGTGCCATATCTGTAAGATTCATTTTGATATATGATATACACACACACAACGCTTAAGTAACATACGGTACGGCCCGCGCGAACTTCGAAATTGACCCATCTGACACCGAGTACAAATAATTATCCATCCCTGGCCTAAACTGAGGAAAATGAAAAACGTCGAGATGTGCGGAGGAAGTGATCAGTACCAGGAACAGATACGTTCCACTGTGCGATAATTGTGGGCAAACCTGCTAGGTAAACGATCAGCTCCATTACAACAGGTGCCAGGCCACAGCTTGTGACAGAACCTGCGGGCTGGTAGGCCAAGCGAACATCTGCACTTGGGCAAGCTTCAAACAAAGAGAGGCCTTGAATTTCAAGTCGACAGTAGGCCTACTTCATAAATTAAAGACACGCAGCTGGGTGACTTCATGCGAAACAAAAAGGAGAGAGTTCGAATCTCGACGCATTTACTCATTTAACCTTCCACCCCACTTATTTTCTTAGGTTATTTTCGATGCTGTATGAACTACATTTTGTCTGGAGTTTATTTAACCATTCTGGCAGTGGACCAGATCGCTTGCCGTCTAATGATAAAATGATTGAGTAATGAATTGGGAAGGACATGGAAGCAAGGTGATGTGACGTAATTTAAGGTACTATATTATTAGCATTTGCCTAGAAGGGGTGAGTAAAACCACGAAAACCTGTCAGGACAGCCGGTATCAGAGTAGATAAATGGACTCGTCTCCCGAATACAAA
>NW_019060875.1:145266-155544 GCF_000696155.1 Zootermopsis nevadensis
GGGAATCGAACCCGAGACCCCAGGATTACAAGGCCAACGTTCTAACCGCTAGACCACCGTGGCAACTATAATATATTAATTTTTCAAGGAGTATTCTGCTGAAAGTAGTGTGTTATAAATTCACATTCGAACTGTGTACAAAGATGATAAATAGGACAGAACACATGAAAACTTTGTATATTCCCATATAGATGATAAACAGTTGCAGTGTAAGGCCAGATGCCTCTAGATTTCCAACAGGCACGAGACTACTTATGTAACGTTTCTTTGAGTTCCCATACCAAAAACAGGACAGAATATTCCCATGTACCTATACCTTTGATCACGTTTCCCATGAATAACCAAGAGCATTTTGTTTTTAATGTCAAGAGAACGAGATTAAAGTCGGAATTACACGGACAGCTGAACACTCACCCAGGCAATATGTCGACCACTGACGTCACGCGCAAAACTAAACTAAAATTAGAAGGGAGATAGGGAGAGAGGGAACAATCTGTCTACCGAAAGTCACAGTTAGAATTCACACTTAATTATCGGCGGATCCTGACCGGGGAGAAAGGCAAATGTATTGATAGAATTTGCTTGGTCGTCCTCAGTTGTCCAAGAAAATTCTCGTTTAGTATCCTAAAATCGGCAACGACCACATACTTGAACATCCTTACACAGTTCATTCGACGTAAAAACGCAAGCAATGGAGAAGACAAAGCAAAATATTTATGAAAAACGTACGAAAGCTCTATGGGTGTAAAACTTGGTCTCTTACATTACGGGAAGAATTTGATTCTGTGTGATTGAGAACGGGGAGAGAATGTCTGGTCCCAAGAACGGTGAAGTGACGGATGGCAAATTCAAAGCCCATGAGATGTACGGGGCATTTGGCGCGTGGGGAGATGATAAATAAAGTACAAAATATTGGTTAGAAAGCCTGAGTGGAACAGAGCGGGAAGAATTTGATTCTGTGTGATTGAGAACGGGGAGAGAATGTCTGGTCCCAAGAACGGTGAAGTGACGGATGGCAAATTCAAAGCCCATGAGATGTACGGGGCATTTGGCGCGTGGGGAGATGATAAATAAAGTACAAAATATTGGTTAGAAAGCCTGAGTGGAACAGAGCGCCCGTAATACCTAGGCGCAAAGTGGAGGATAATATTAAAACAAAACTTAGGGAAACAGGGTTGATATGTTTGGAGGGTGTGCATTGGACTCATGTGGCTCAAGACAGGATCGGTGGCGGCTCTTATGAACACGGTAATGAAAGTTCGGGTTCCATAAAAGATAGGGAATTTGACTAACTGGGCGTACTGTTATCAAGAATGACTCTGTCCATGGAATTAGTTTGTTACGGTGCCCTGAAATCTCTGCATTACTTTAACACGTACAACGAATATGAGGAGGTTGGTGTAATGTATTTTATACAGGTTATTTATCTATTACCAGACTGACACTTGGGTTGACTTTTTGAATTCTCACTTCACACTTTCCAAATTGGAAAACCTTTCACAGACCATGGCGAAAATACCCGTTATGCTGACTGTCCGTGCGTGCCCTTAAGAGGCTGAAACTTTTGTTTCTTCTGAGAAAACAGTCGCAGGGTCTTCAAAGCACGGCCTGATCAAGTCACGAAGGACGAGACGGACAGGCCGTGTAGCATGCACGGAAACAGCGTACAAAATTGTAGTCAAAAATCCTGAAAGGAAGAGACCACTTGGGAGACGTAGATATAGATGGAAGGATAACATTGAAAAGCGTCTTAAAGAAATGTAATGATTTCGGCCGTCTCATTCCTCACGCTAAATAGCTGCTACACAAATTAGAAGCTCCTCATTATGCATGCAGTTTTATCAATTCTCCTTCTCTCTTTAATCCACATCTTTTCTTCAGCGCCCTGTTATCTAACATCCTCAACCTACGTTGGTCCCTTAGGGTCAGGGTAAAATTTTTATATTAACATGAAACACATAAAATTATAGTTTCGTATGTTTTAAATTTTAGTTATTAGACAGGATGCAGAGAGACAAAAGAACACCAAACAATGGTGGAAAGAATTATCTTATTTTAATCTGCTCATAATTTACTTTTTAACGTAATCTATATTTCTGCTGTCATCCTCAAATATATTCCAACATATTAAATTCACATCATAATTTAATATGAATGGCACACGTTGGTTCATGAATGTGGCAATGACAAGTTTCGCTTATGAGCAACCAATTCGTGACTTTCAGTGCAATTTCAGAGTGAATAATTGAAGGGGTGAAAATACCGATAAACTTATGGAAAGTGTGGACGACCTTGGAAGGACACAGACGGTCAGTCACACATAAGGAGGTTCACAAACAATTAACTGTAACATTGCAGGTGTCCTGTTACGGTGACTGGCCGGCCTCTGTAGGCTGTGCCGCCTCTGAACAAAGTCAGTGTCTACTCTGAAGGACCAACTACAATAATGTGATCAATTCCCCGAGGTGCACAGGTGCAGTAAGAAGACGCATGCAAGCTGGTCCCATATACGGACGAGTAATTACATCACTCTGCTACAAAGAATTACAACATGAATTTTACAATTTCCAATGATTCTAACCTTTCACATATCATTTGTTGTTGAGTAACATCAGATCTGAAACAAAAGCTGTGAGTTGTCCCTCAGTAAAATATACATGTCTTAAGAATCCCTTCTATGTCATTTTTCATACCTCACTGTATTTAATTTTCATTTATTACATACACAAATGTAAGCTTCTTTTGTAAAACTAATCATATTACAATACATGAAACTACAAATATCTTTGCCTTATATTTCGTTAAATATACACCACGTGGAAAAGTGTCTAAAACAGTTTATAAGTCGTAAAGTATAATAATAACTACGTCTGACGTCATAAGATACTGTCTTGTACGAGATATCTGTGAGAAGAATTATTAAATTTTATCTGAAGTTCATGTGAGGGGCAGAAGGTTCTTATTCGATTCGACTCATAGTCTTACTCCTCTGCTACCTTAAACGGAAAGAGATGCAGTCTCCGAAACGTCGTGTTGAAAACCTTATGACGATCGACAATGTTCAAATCAAAAACCTTGTTCATGACGAAACGCCAATGTCATAAACATTCCGACTTACCGGTAGCTTTACTCATTCTATCCTAATCGGAATACCACGTGGGCGAAATACAACCAATAACATGAATCAAAAAATATTACCGAAATATTTGTTTGTTAAATGTACTTCAAGCAACAAATAATTTGAAATATATTCGTTTTTTTAACAATGTATTCAGGTAGTACCAACTAGAATAATCGATCCTAATATCCAAGCTATATCAAATAACTAAAGGTACATGGTGATACTGTAGCCGGAAGTATTCCATGATATGGAAAGGACTGAGGAAAAACACTCAATGTGGCCCTGAAAGAAAATCCCAAGGAACGACCAATGACCGACAAGGTCGCCGAACTTGAAGAACAAGAGGAGAATGACAATTGGACAATTCTGTCATGGACAATGCGAAATCGGACGATCCGACTGCCAGAAAAGAGTGAGGACGACGACTTGTAAAAGTGAGAATGCATCTCAGTTCTAGAAAATTATCTGTGCAGCATGGGACGCTACGGACATTTCACAGTATCCGGTAATTAAACTAACAAAAATATATGATACTTCTGATAAATTGCTGCATACACAAAAAAAAACCGCTAAAAGCAAAGACGTGTGAACTGAAGCGAAAAATACATGACAGTGCCGAGTCAGTCTGTTTAAAGCAACATTAGGAACTTGTCACGGTTCCAGATTAAATTTCAATTGTATGAGTTTAAAAGATTTCAGCACACAGACACAATTTATATGAGGAAAGGAGAAAAGTTGGAAGATCTTCTCGAATGAATCACAAAAATGTTCCAAGACCATTCTTTCAGTTTCATCGTAACTCCTGCAGTAAAAATATCCCAAGTACTAAAAAGTAAAATGAAGAGAAACATACAAGCCTATTGCTGAAAAAAGCTAATTCGGAACACAGGAACGTATAATTTTTCTAGCACGTCTTTTAATCATTCTCCTTTATCTGTTCATCTAATAGCATCTGGTGAACAGTACAAATTAAAACTCCTCATTATACAGGATTCTCCACACTTTTCCTTGTGCGGTATCTTGTTCTCAAACACGGTAAATGTACGTTCTTCCTTTACGATGAGAGAACATGTGTTCCACCTATATCAAACACGCAACATTAAAGTTTGCAAATTTCAGTTGTCTCATAACATCTCGTGATGTGTTAGCTTTTCACGACAAGAAGCAGTCGTCAGACCCCCACAAAATACATAAAAATCAAAAAAAGCGACAGCAATGAACACAGAGACATCAAGTACAGTAACACCATTTTGAAAACCTGTATCGCAATTTGAGGTGCAAATATTTTTAAAAAGCCTTCTGGCTTATGTGCTCATCTGTATGAAATCACCAGTACATGTAGTTTATATCGCACACAGTGTACTACTTCGGATTTCGGGGCTGCGCGTCGAATGTTGAGAATTACCCAACGTATCGGCATCCACTACAGTTGCCATCTTCAGAGAGAATACGTAAAGGCTGGACGTTTTTGAAAGCCTTGTTTTGGGCAAGCAATAAGGCGCCACCAACTGTCTGTCCTGCACAAGGCTTTCAAAAACGTCCATCCATTACATATTCACCCTGAAGATTGCAACTGCAATATTTGCCGAAACGCTGAATGATTTTCAATATTCGATGAGGCTCATCACCAAAAGCCGAAGTAGTTCACTGAACTATAACCGTGAAAACCAAAGGAATTTGTTTCGAACATGTTCCATCTATACTAATGTCATAACACGTGGGCACGGATGGACAGCCACGTCTCACACCAACCGCGTGTAGTGTGTGACGAATACAAGCTTCTGTCTACGTTAGATCCGTGCAAAACGTGCTACTCCTACGTATGTTGGTCAGAGACAGAAACGAACACGAGGCCTTAATGCACAGTGCCACTGTCCCGGTAGTTATCCAGTAATTTGCCACACAATTATGGGAAATGATGTCATTCTCGAAAGACGTGACAATGCAGGAACTATAAATTGCTTAATACGAATATTCTTAGCAGGACTTGAGGTTCTCACAGCGGTCTGTATGTAGACGACTGTCTGCTGGGTTTGCAGACGTCTTAGAGGGGCTTGCTGCCACCATCATCAGGGCAATTACTAACAACCCTGATAACAGAGGCAGCAAGCACCTTTGAAACGCCGGCAAACTTTTGCCAGACTACAGGGCGCTACAACCCAGAAGACAATAAACTATCTTCTAACATTCTTGTTCTACGAGATGTCTTAAAATCGTAGTTCTCGCCAGTTTTGTGTGAAAATGAATTGCGTGTTCAGAATTGCACACTTGGAGAGATGCAGCATTTTCGTTAAACCTAACAAATTTAGATTAGTGTAAGTCTGCAATAGCAAACATTATGCGCACAGACACATCACTTTGAACGGTACTCTGCAAGGTGTGAGACGTTGTCTCTTCGTTTTACAGGAGAACAGCAATTAACAGTGTCTTACTCCTCCAGATAACACACTGCCAGATGACAGCCCACATGTAAGAATTTATGGAAGAATATATTTCGTGAACATGGCTGTTTTCTGGGATGCTGCACCGTGTAATCGGCCAACTTCTACCAGATTACACGACGAAAAATCCCAGAAGACGGTCATCATCATTTTCGCCGCCGTGAAATCTCAACATTTTTCGTCGTAACCTAACGACAAATATACAGAGCATGCAGGGAGAATCACATGTTTTCTGCACAATACAGCAGACTGTTCAAAGAATATTTTAAAGCAGTAACTGTCTAATCACGTTTATGTCTTCACAGCTACGCCCTCACACTGACCATTATAAGCTATAAGCGTAATTTTACAGCGTAAGAATTATTTATCGTGGTAATAATATATTCTGGATGCGTTATATGTCGGGCTACTTTATTCTACGTCGTAATGTACATAGTTCTTCTAATGACTTAGTAAAATCATGAGGACTGCCAATTGGATAAACAGCCAGGTACTTCAAATAACCACCTTGTACATTTCTTATCTAGAAGATTTCACTCATAATTAGTACAGATATTTCATGAACTAGTATCCAGAACCAGGAGGTATTACTACATACAGGCATCATACCATTGTATCAGTTAGCAACATGCAAACTCGTAATATTAATACGAGATCGGCGTGCATCGTTGTTTGAGCTGCAAGCCTGGCCCACTGCCATCATACTGAAGAAGGCATCCTAAATCGGACAGCGCAAGAAACATAAGCCAGTTAAGCAATTAGCTAAGGAAAGAACTACTTTCAAAGTAGTTTGCACTTTGACTCATCTTAGTCAACATTATATTTCTTCACACGTACTTTCATTTGCATACTTGATAACCTTTAAAAATTAAACAAGGGACAACGACTCTTGAATACACGCGAAACCAAAAAGTAATGACTGTAAATAAAGTTTGACTGTCCTGTTCTGTCCTTGTATTTGCCCCTGAAATGGAAAGGGTAATTTAAAAATTAGAATGTTTTACTAGTGACAGTTGTAAAGGCAACTATTTGTTATTTTACGTTTAAGAAAAAAAAAACCATGCCTCCATCATTGGGGTTCGCATTAACATTGAATTACCCTGACAGCTTAAAATCAATTAGTATCGTTACAGCCCACTGAATACAGAAAACACGTACTATGCCTATAACTGTTAATACACAGATCCGTTACATGAAATGACTGCGTTAAATCTTAAAACACTAGACATTTGTAATTTATTCATACAAGCAATCAATGATGAAATATGCATTCACTAGCTGACAACGCGTACTTAAATATGTTTCAATAAGTAACTAAACAACTCATTATCGTCACCCCATTCCATTCGACTTAATATTGACTTTTGGTATTGAAATGTAGTTAAATAAGTCAGATAGTAATTTCACAACATTCTTTCACTCTGCCCATAAGTTTCAATGCGCACACAGACAAAGCTTTGTACTGACAGGTATTTTGTCTCGCAAACATCAAAGTCCTGGCACCATAGACGATGATGATTAAGTACCTGGGATCTGGTTTTGGCACTGGAAGAGAGTTTATAAGGTTGATCTATTACTGTTGTCTGTCATAAGAGGAAATGCACGTGTATTGTGCAACAGGCCGTGTTCAGCTCTGAGGCATGTGATTTCTGACTGCAGTTGGGCCCATTGCTTCTTGCAAAACATCGTCTTTGAAATCAACATTCACAATGAGAGCGGTGGAGCACATGGAACACATCTCTTGGCAGATACTAACTGCTCACAGCTTAGAACCAAATTTAAAAAAAAAAATAGATTGTGCTATGAGGGCTACTTTCTCAGAAACCCTGAGCGTCCACGCAAACCACATACGTTACCTATGTACAGAAATTAATTGACAACACAGAAAAATTAAATAAGAGGAGCAATTCTATCGCCATGGGAGCATTTTATTCGTACACCTTCCACAAACTGGACAAAAAGGTATACTGTATTTCGGCGTCTCTGTCTTGAGGCAGAAGCGATGAGCTAGTCTTTGAGTCATTTCTATGAAGTCTTTAGAACCACAGCGGTTAACGAACTACATTCACGGCACAAGCCCCGCCATGAAAGAAAATGAACACTCAGTTTGTCATGAAATTTCCTACAACGAAATCCAAAATTTCGTCACCGTGTTAACAAAAGCTTGCAACTAACTAAAATTCTGAGACAAACCGAATATTCAAATATCGTTCTTCCATATTCTCGAATACCTCCTTTGTCTTCTCCTTTGAGAGATTTGGAACAAAACTGTGTACGAATTTCTTATTTGTATCGTGTATGCTAAGCGTCCGTTCATCACATACTTTTTCATATTATCGCCCTGACAATAAAAAAAAAGAAGCTCGTGATAATCCCCTTCCCATAATAACTCCTGATGGGTAAATCCTTTCAATCTGTTCAACGTCTAGGAGTCCTCAAAAAACAAAGAAAGCGTAGCATTCAAAAAATTCAGCGTTTACCTCAAATAAGGCATAACACGTCTCCTTCACAAAGATCAACTGGTTAATGATGTTCACGGAAGTAATGACTGTTTACTCTGAAAACGATTCGTATTCTGAGGCACTGACTGTTAATGCAGATGGTATACACAGTTACCACTAGTAATCAAAAGATTAATAAAATTGTCTCCGTTAAATGCTGCAAAGCCCGCTACATTCGTGTGGCCGTACCACGAATGTACTAGCAGCCTCAGGGGACACTTGTGCTACTGCGTTTGTATTCGCTTTGAACTGCGCTCTAGTGGATTGTACAGCACAAACGGCTTGTTTCCACGCACGTAAATATCCACTAATTGCCACTTGCAAACAGCGATTAACATATGAAAGAATTACGAGCATTTTATGCATGGTGGAATGAAAATTAAGTATAACTTGAGTTTAATTTTATTCGTCTTTTGGGGGTTGGTGCTCCGACTGCTGTTATAAATTTACAGGGCTCCTTATACAATAAAATAAACAGTAGGCCTTCTTGATCTGGGAGTCATAAGACTGACAGCAGAGAACAATATAATGTCTGAGGATTCAGGGAAAAAATTCAGCGTTATTGTTATCATTATTGTAATCTGTACAATATGACATTCTTGTGCTAAAAACTTACGGACTGCAGAGGTTTACTAAACACAAATGTCTTTTCAGGTGATCAGCTAAGTCAACACGAAATAAAACTCCGACGTTTCGTAATGATCACAAACTGCTATGATGAGAGATCCGAGACTGCCACTACAGTATACAAAGCATTCCAGTGTCCAGGCGATGAAAACATCGACAGTGTTTGAAACACTGAAGCTGTTATCACATGTTACGGTCGATGATAATTCGACAAGACTTCAGAGTATTTAGACGCTGTAAGAATTTAAGATTTTAATAAATTTTCTAGATAACTGCTCAGACCAGTAATAAGACTCCCTGCATGGAGAATCATATAATCGCATGATCTCTGTCATTCATTTCTGGAGTGAATTAAAATCCGCGACCCGCGTATTCGAATGGCCACAGAGGGTACACGCGATGTATGGTACGGACAATCCGATCGGAGATAGAAGTATGCCAGAGTGAGAAATTTAAGCTCAAACAATTTTATCGTAAATTAATATATGATATTATACATTTATTCAGTGTCACAAATTTCAGGGTTGAGAATGACACCCTAGCGCGCGCCCCCCAACCTTCCGTATCACATTGTTTCATACATATTGCCTAACTTGATCTATTGCTCTAAAGGTCATTAATATATCTCCCCAACCTATACCCTACCAGCAGTTTCTTTAAATTATACGTTGCTTAAAACTATAACCTAGAATCAACTGCCCATATTTCGCTTTACTGTCCTAACATTTACCTCTAGGTCGATATTCCCCATTTTGTGCCTACATTAATCACTAGCTTAAAATTAGGTTTATTACCCTTATTATCATCCCTAATGGCAGTACACATTCCCCGGTTATTTCACAAATGCCTACTTCTCATTTCCCTCTATATTTACCAATGTATGTCCAAGTTTCGTGCCAATTTCCAGTGTTCCTACCTCGCGCTAGCATCTGTTCGCCTACAGCGGGATCCAAATTCCATATTTTATTTTTCCATCATCATCTTTCTCCACTCCTTTGTTCCCTCGCAATCCAATACGTGCCACAATTCTTCATCCTTCATATATCTTGGACACATCTATTGCAAATTTAGGGTGTGAACATTTCGCGGGTAAATGTGATGTATTAGCCAGCCCACCGTCTCAACAAAAGACACGCCGAAAGCAACAGACCCATTCATCATCCACACCACCAGGCAGATTCAGAAAACAAATACAAAAGAAATCAGCGCTTGTAAGGGGTTTGCGAGTCAACGTCCTTTTTATGTCTAAAGTACAGCGGCTGCCATGTTTCTCTCTTCACGAGAACTTTCCACATGAAAACTACCAAACTCGACAAGTAACGAAAATTTACAACCATAATAACACGTTATGCCTATAAATTTTAACTCCCAGCAATTTTTCTGAAAGCCTCAGCATCAACTTATAAACACCATTATATCAAGTTTCAAGTTCATTACTGACTTATGTGGAGGATTCTGAAGACTTGAAACGAACATCCTTTTGTATGATTTGAGGTTTTCACAACGGTGAGTATGAAGATTTCTGTCTTCAGGGTTGTTGCGCTGTTTACCAACGTTTCAGAGGTCATACTGCCTCCGTCATCAGGGC
>NW_019060875.1:167033-221471 GCF_000696155.1 Zootermopsis nevadensis
ATGACGGAGGTTTATCGTATTCTTTCCTTAGCCCCCCAGGACAATTTGGGACTGTACCTCAAACTAGGCAATAATACTGTAATTCCACCAACGTAACTGATGTAGCTGATACCGCTTCGCTAAATACACCAAGAAACAAACAATTCTATATTCCTCAGTTCATACTGACCGGAAAAATTAAAAACTTCACACTGGCTCTCAATCGGTATCGGTGCTGGCTTTCCTAACGGCTTTTCGTATGTTTCCTCCGGTACTCCACTCAGTGGTCCTTTGCCACAGCTCTGATTTCCTTTTCATCAACACTGCTCCATCTCGCCATCAACAAATACCTTTCCGGTTGCACCAATTTAATAACCCATAAGAGTTATCGAACTCGTTTATTTAATTATATTCTACCAACTACACAGGTCAAGTAACGTCTAACACCAGGACGACCATAAATGATGAGTGATTGTAGCTCAACTTCAGGAATTAACCCAGTCTGTACGGACTAATGAAAACCACACAAGGACCTCTGAACCAAGATTTGAAACCAGGATCCAACAAACAGAACGGAATGCGTCACAAACGTCGCTATTAATAAAGAAGTAATCTGTGAGTCTGAATACTTCGTTCTTATACACCCTGTGGGGCCCGTTTCAGCCGTCAAGTCACCTGAATGTGAACAAGGACAGTCATGCGGAACGGAATCCACGGAGGGAAGTAAGTTTATGAAAGCGCATAAAAGCCATTTACAGTATTCAACACAAGGAATGGGAATTAACGTCCTACGGCATGGAACGTCTCGACAGCATTTTAACTGACCGTTGAACGAGACAAACAATAGCAGAAGTAATTGCATACGGCATAATTAATTAATTAATTAAGAAAGAAAGACAAATAGAGTACAAACAGCCTCGGAAAAAGATGCAGAAAAGAATGAGAATGCAAAGCTACATAATTTAGAAAGACCTAATTTAAAAAGCAGTTATTAAATTTACATCACAGTGGATTATAATACAGAAGGAAACAAGAACAAAACTCTCAAAAACAGAAAGGATAAAGAGAAGATTAGATCGCAATATAATAATGAAGAAGACCTGACGAAATACTGCTCTCGGCGGGACCTAAGAAATTTTAAAATATAAAAAAATATAATAGCCGAACAAAAAAGCAACTCCCAAAAGCGCACAAACAAGATTTTTCAGCATTGCAGCACGAAAGACTCAATTTCTTAGCAAAAGAAAGAAATGTAAGCCAAGTTAACTCCCCTTGAACACCCCCCCCCCAACAATTTCTTCACTTTGACTACAAGACGTAATAACTCGAAGGCAGCCATCTTCAAAGAGAAAGGAACCGATAAAATACAAAGAGAAGAAAATGAAAGTCGGGAAAGTATCAAAAGGTGGAGAATACGGCAAAACTCGAAGCCAACTGTGGAGAAAGGAAAGAACCGAACGGAAAATATCCGTGACAAATAAATGTGAAGACAATATGAGGACTCAAAACTGTGGACAATGACAGAGATCAGCGAGTGGTGGCAATCCTGGCCAGGAATCTAATCGAAATGGATGGCATTATGATTCTAACGAAGTAAATCAAGCCTGTTATGTTACTCCTTTCCTCACAGGCCAGTGCTCACTCATCGTTAAACAAGAAACATGTTAGCCTACTTTCTGGGAACATGTCAGAATCGTTCTCTGCACTACGCGCATGAAATAAATGCCAGTGCGTATCTCACTGCCCTCGATTTAATAGCTCTAATCAAGAGTACACAAAACGAAGTTCGTATTGTTATCCCCTCTCTTCTATGTCCACACATTCTCACCACCACTTCTAGAGCAAAGAATCTAAGACCAAGTTTTACAACTATATATAGCAACTCGAAATATTATAATTTCGCATATTTTAATCTGAATGTTCTCAGATAACGAAATGAATGGCAGCTTACATAAGCCACCTTACACGAAGTTCAAACCCAACACTGTAATTCTTCTCAAAACCATTTATTATTTAAAACCTGGTGCATGACATAAACACAGAATTCATAACATTTTCTCGATACAATATGCAGTTACATTTAGCAAAACACAAGAAAATAGTATTTATTCCTGGATGCGGAGTGTGATTAAATTTGCAACAATACATCTGTAGCAACAACAAAGGAACAAAGCCAAAATTACAACCTCTTTCCTTTCCCACAATAATTACAAAGGAATGAAACTCTGCCACAACACGCTATTCGTATCTCCAGGGCAACCAACATCATGACGCCTCGCGTTTGCTTTCGCCTAAGGACCCCAATTACAATTACACTTAAGGGTGAAATAACCTACTCATCTGGACATACAAGAACTGGATTTTTCGAAGCTGCGGGCAGAAACGATTACCGTTTCAGGAAAATTCAACTTTAATCGAATTCATTCTACCAAAATATCCTAACATCTCCTTCGCGCTTACGTCATACGTCACTACGTGTTCTGAATTGGAACAGCGTTCAGTAAAGTGAACGGCTATGAACGAACTGGACGACTCGAATAATGAACAACTCGGTAACCAGTCGAGTAAACAGACGGTGGATGGGCACCATACCCTTCTTGGATCTGACAATGACGTGAGAGCAAGTTTATTATCGGCCTGAAAACGGCCATGGAGAAAAATGTTGTCCCTGTGTCCGAAAGCCACTAAATTTCCTGTGTTCTAAACCTCGGAGGCGAGTGGCCAGCTTCATGCTCCAGCTGCTTTACCCCCGGTACTCTACTGGATAGAAGGATGGTCACAATTATTTCGTACTTCCTTCCTTCGTATGATATTAATAACGTTGTATCAACTGCACAATTTAACAAAGGATAGTAAGACAATAATTACGTAGGGCAAAATGAAACAGACGGGAAAGGAAACGGTCCTGAGCTATAGAAGATAAGACATTCAACCGGAATGGCTGAGGAAAACCACGAAAAAGTTGTGTTAGCAGAAATTCGAAAGGATTATCCACACAATGCAAGTCAGAAGCATTCTCGATTAGCCTAAGCGTTTCAGTCATTGAAAGTAATGTTTACAGTGAGATATAATTACCATTATAACATTACGATACGTCGGACTCTAGCGTGGGAGCGCAGTCTGTACAGTTCTTGCAGTGGGTGGTTATGAAATTCGAATTCCTAGACGATTCTCTTCACGAACAGCCGCGGGCAGTACCAGTTCAACTCTCTTACGGGGTAATGAATCTTCAGGGGCAGAAGTGGTACTACGGATACGCCAGATTTGTTACAGCCACAGGAAAGGAAAGGAGTAACAAAGGACAATGGAACAAAACGGATGAGGAGAAGTTTAAGTTAACAATAAACAGAGGAAGGCACATAAACGTAAGAGAGAAAGAATAAAGAAACGAAGATAGGAAAACAACGCAATAAAACAAACAAGAGGAAGATAAATGAAGAAAGAAAGAAAGAATGAATGAAAGAAGGAAGCAAAGAACTAAAACTTCAACTCGATTTAACGCTAGTGGTCGTTCATTCTTACGTTTAATTCTCACACATCTGTTAAATAGCTCCTCCACACTTCTCCAATTTCCAGCTCTCTGTCAATTTGCAAAATGTCCTTGCATCGAACAGGAAACAAATATAAAAAGGTACGGGACTTTGAACTCCAGAAATATGCCCACGCATGTAAAACGACTTAGTTGCCACGTTCTTAAATTTTTCTTGCATAAGCAGTACAGATGAAAAATCCTACATCGTAAATGCACTCGACGGCTTCACTGAAAATACACGAGTTATCGTCGCATCTCGTACGCTGACAAGCATTTGTTTTCGGAAGAAAATAAACGAATATATTCATGCTCCCTTGTATTTTAGGCAGAGAATTTAAGAATACGGTCTTTGTCCCAAATCAGGAAATGGTGACAACTATCACATACAGACTGAGAAGTAGGGTCACGGCGGCGAAGACAGAGGTTCCTGTCCATGCCGAGAATCAAACCCCGGTCCTTCAACGACTTCAGTGATTAAGCTACTCAATAATATGGACAACATGTCTTTCCGGGTTCTGTCAACGCGGAAAATCCATTTATTTACGTATTAGGGCTACATTATACTCATGAATATAGTTCTTTACCTATTCATTTTAAAGAAACACTTCTCCCTGAATGAAATCCTTAATGTAAGAATGGTGACAACCACGTAAATCAATGAACTTCCCGTTTTAAGATATCGATAAACTGCTGAGGTTACAAGATATAACGTTTTGTAAATTTGTAATGCGTTGCTCGGAAGTCGAACACTTTGTAAGCAATGGCTTCGGGGTAGGATGTGGCCCACTTACGCTCTAAATAAACGCTTCCAGTTGCCTGCACAGTGGTCTATTGTCACAAGGTGGAGCGCTAATATACTGGAGGAAGAAATGGGTTTGACATGACATAACCCAGTGCTTTAGTGTGTATCAGCTAATGCAATCACCGGATGGTCACATAAATACGACAGAAAAAGCTATGAAGCCGACAAACCAAAGGAAAAACGACACAGGGAGACGACTCTTACGGTTGAGATTTCAGATTCTTACCGCCTTCATGTGAGGGCCAACAGGAAGGCAGCAAGCATGTCTGAAACGTCTGCAGACAAAAACCAACTACACCGCGCAACAACCAAGAAGACAGTCTTACTTATTCCCACAGTTACCAACGGTGGTTATTGAATTCCTGGAAGGTATGCAAATTGTTAGCCATTTAATGAAATAACTCTTCGGTGAAATGTTTTATCACAATTAATAATGCGTCACGTGATTTTACGCAGTGTTTGCCTACAGTTAAGACAGCAATTTTAGCCTCTTGACTCATGAAAGACCAACAAAAATGGCAATGGAATAGAGGCCATTATCGACGATATACTAGTCTACATATGTAGTTGAGAAAGCGTCGTTAAATAAATTAAGAGATAAGTAACAGTGGTAATATTCAGCACATAATCTGTCATCGCAAGTAAGTGGCCAAAATTCTTGCACTTGTGGTCACTTCAATAAGGTAAACAGAAAAAAAATCTTTAATGTGATACTCAAAGTCAATTTAGGGTAGGATTTGCTAAGCGTGACGTGCAGTAATTGGGCTCTGAAACGAAGCTCTCCATTGTCACAAAATATGCTCGTCCATTTGAGTAAGGAGACTTCCTTTCTCTTGAATCTGAGAATGATAGATATGTAAGTGCATGACACTGCACATTGTGTTCTGCACACAATTTTGACAGCGCTTTGCAGATGTGTGACGACGTCTCAGCACCTGGCATTTCATAGAAGAAAAGTGGCGCACTGAGGTCAGGGGCCTGCAAAGAAACGAGGAACTGGGCCTCCATAACCGATTATCTTTAGCAACATCGGACTGACGAATGTCTGCAAGGTTTTCAAATGCCTATCACTTCGTTTCTATCTCATTTTCTGAGCGACGTTCATTTTAAAGTTCTGAACAAATGTCATACCATCAGAAACTGATTCAGTAACTGAATGACTAAACAAGGAAGTAACTAAGCAACTGACACAAAACACGACTGACTGTGAGCAACTGAACCATCTGAGTTACTAAACGATAAATTAACAGAGTGACTAATTAACTAACTGATCAACTGACTAACGACCTACATAAGTAACTGAACAACAAACTAAACAAATAATTGACTGCAGAACTAAATACTGGTAACGAACTGAAAACTAACTGGCCAACTGAATACTAAACGCGTAACTATTTGAATAACTAGCTAATTAACCAACTTATGTCTTCCTCAGTCTCTCTTCGACACTACCTCCACCGCTTCCTTTCCTGCCCACCTTCCCGACTGTATCCCATACTTGAAGCCCATTCCTCGCTTTCGGCTTGCTCATCGCCCTGATGATAGAGGCAGTAAGCACCTCTGAAACATCTGTAAACTTCTACCAGATAACAAGGCGCAACATCGAAGAAGACAAGTATCTTCAAACTTGAGGGCTGAACTGTGTGCTTAAATATCCTAAGAACCTATTCAGTTCAATGCAGGCCTTATAACAATTCCCTCATCATTCGAAGCAAAATTATCGCCATAGTCACCACAGCGTTTGGAAACATTTGAAGCAACCGACTTGAACTCTTTAAAGCCGAGGCTACTCTAAACAATAATTAACAAGTGAGTCCGTACCGCAAAGAAAACACTTCACCATTACGAAGATCAAATGGCCAATACCAATTAAAGAAATAATCACTGTTACACGCAGAATCACACGCAAACCATTTACCATTATACACAAGATTAAGAGTTGCTGATTGTTCAAAGACACAGACCATGTGGTTACAAATGGGCTTTTAAGGGGTTAAATAAATACAGTAAAGGGGCCATGGGTGAATGAAAGTAACTATGTCCAGAACGTCCCTAGGACCTTATCACGACAAAATGAGACAAAGGTCGCATCCTTGCAGTTCCAACTATGTAGCAAGGAAGTCCTCCAGTTGCTACTGACATGCTGTCAAAAACTTTTCGGAATGAAACTGAGTGTCTGTAACATGCGGCAAGCCACAACACGAGACACGGAATAGAGCGGAATAGAGCAGGGTTTCGCCATGGTCCAACCACACAAGTAGGAACAAAGTTCGTCTGATCACACAGGCGATACACAGCGTACACAGTCAGACTTGTGCATGCAGAAACAGAAAAGATAAATAAATACAGCAAGAAAAAGAGAGAGACAGCATATTCAAGGCTCCTGCCCATTGCACATTGGTGTTCTGGAACAAACATTCACTCGGAAAGTTGGTACTGCACGTTAAACCCCATCATCTCCATACGAAGGCCATTTGCACGTGATACATCACTGAACTATATACGCCTAATTGTATGCAGCAATGTTTACTTAATTTTGAACTACATATAACAGCGTAGTTGGTCCAGTTTCCTTGTGAACTCATCCGTCATAACAATTTATAGGACTACAGAATCTGAAATACAGCCATAATAAAATTTCCAAAAATATTACCCTTGCTGTCATAGATGAAGTTTCCTAATAAAAACTTTTATAACCACAAGATAACTTTATCATCAAACCACTGAAAGTAATGTCACGTTATTTAGGACACTGCTGGTTGAAGCCACAGATTTCCCAATGCTGACACTAGTTTTTATAGACCAAAATCTAACGATACCATAGACTGGGCTTGGCGACTCATAATTCTGACGGCATCTTTCTATCTTGGTCGGGCATTCGTAAATGCTATGAACTTTCTAGGTGTCTATTACAAAGCATTTCCCAATGTTAATATCACATTTAGTCTGTTTTCAAAAACGTGTCTTTGGAAACGGAGTCACAGTTACTTTATAGAGTCTATCCGGAGGGGTGAAAATGTTGCCCAACTCAAGATAGGCGTGTGTAAAAAGTAGCAGCGAAAACAATATCAAGACTCAACAAACATAAACAAAACACTGGGATGCTGCACTGCAGAAATAAAATTAAGTGAAGAATTAAACCGTATAACGGGGGTACAATCATTACATCAGGTGAGAATTAAATATCACTTAAAGAGTTACAAACTACTGTGTGCTTTGGTGACAAGTGAAGCTGATTGTGCTACAACATTGGCCAATCAACCTCATCTGCTTCAGAAGTCCAAGGTGGCTCTAACTGTATGCTCCTAGAAAGAAGTGTAAGATATACGTCATTACGAGCACCTTATGATGAAGGTATATGAGTTATTAACCTCTTGTCACTTAAACACATTTCGTTGTCTTACATTAGTATTTTCTGCTTGTGGCAGAATCTATATGCAAGGAGTGTAATGATGTTTTGTATTAATAACTCCTGATAATGACCGCTACAGCCCGAAACATATCGTGTTTTCTTTGAATTAAAAAGAAGAGTGGACCATTTACAAGGCATGCTGGCAGAATAGTTCACCAAAGAAGATGAGGAAGTTGATTTTTTAAAAAAATCAATAAGGTAGTCTATGTAACAGCGAAAATCTTATTACGATGACACTTTTGTCTGAAGTGTTTATTGTAACCTGCGAGAAAGAGCAGAAAACGGAGCGATTTATTAATCTCTGAAACGAAAATCAGCAAAATGGTTTCTGAATAAGATTTCATACAGCCATATGTTAATGAAAATAATTATTTTTTTCAATCAAGATCTGTAATCTGAGTAATCAACTTGAAGCACAGGTAACCTTGAAAAACAAGTCGCCACTCATAATTTATCTAGTCGCTATGCAAGTCTCACCAGGTCCGGTTGGCCAAGTCGAAACTTCATCTGAGATTTTGATCGTTTACACAGGCCATCTAGTAATATATATGCACCCAGAATTTCAGCTGCTGATGCGTTGTATAAGGGTAAGAAAACATTGCTCAAAGTTGGAATGTGCAGTTCAAATTCGAGCCAACGAGCACGACATTGACATTAACTTTTATGAAAGCCCTGTCAGAGAATCCCCAGCTGTTTCGTTTACGCAGTCACGTGACAGTCATAACCCAACTGGCTCTGCGCACTGTTCATTTCTCATAGCACGAAACTCGACAAAAACACTTCGAAGTCCTTACATGCCTTACTAGATTAAAACGACGGTCAACGACTGAAACACAAAATGACCGTTTACTGGAACAGAAAATGAATTACGACTTCTTTGTGCACGTGCACTAGAAAATTCTAAGACCTTCAATTCTTGAAGACAGCTCCAAGAAGATGGGCATAATTGTTTTAAGATCAAAACAAAAGTTTCAGACACTGCTTGCAGCGGATATAAATCTTGCCCCAATCTCATTGTTACGGTGAAGGTTGAATCAATTTATATAGACGTGTTCTTTCACATAAAAGGAATGTCTATGGTGACCAAGGACTCGGAGCGGTTCGGCACAGTGCGATCAAAACACAATTCCTCTTCCAGGAAATTGGTACAAGTTAGCACGACGGTCGACTTCCATTCGGAGAATTTCAGTATAAAACGCCGGAAGCAACTCTTTTGACGGAGACTTCCTGATTTATATTTAAGGATGTAATGTCAACTACGAACTTATGCAACGATAAATAACAAGATGATCATGAATGAATATTTGGGAAGGAACCCCTGTAGGGATCTTAATTCCCTGAGTTCTATGGGTTGGGGGGGGGGGGACATGCGGTTTGAGTTGCTGCACCGTTTAGGATGAAATTAATTAAAATGAGTTATGTGAGGAGACAATCATATTATTTATAGCCTGAGCGAAGAACATTAGATCAGACGAAGATGGAAAGAAAAGGATAAAGTTCGAAGACCTTTCAAGGTTTCAGTTTCCTTAAGTGGTTTATTTCGCGCAGAAAATTTGTTTCGAGAATTCTCAATTTGACAGTCAAATTCTTAACCCTAAAAATTTGTTAAAGTTGTTTCTTTAAAGAATTTGCTTTTTTAACATGCAATATTTTCATTATGTGTGCACATTTATTCTGATGATATACGATTCCTTCAGACAGTGGAGGAATAATATTTATAATTTCAATAAATTGATATATCTCACTGCGTCTCTTCCAACAATCGCTTTACGGGGCCCAAATTGACCACATCCCCGAGTTAACTTGAGTTTCCACCTCCTTCAACGCAATTTTAACCCTAACACATAAGGTTATTTATTATTATTTAGTGTTCTGTCTGACGACAGGTCCATATGAACAGGATCCTTGCATCCTTTTCTCGGACTGGGACCTGTTCATATACGTTCTTGGCAGATGATCCAGAAGTGGTTTGCCATTGCCTTCTTCTGTGTGTGAATGGAGTAATTGTTGGGGTGCCACGGAGAAACCGGGTTATATAAATTGAACCAGATCTTGATATTTCACTCCAAGATACGTTCTCCCCCCCCCCCCCAAAATATGTGCGCTCTTTGTGTCCCCTATCCAAATTACGAATTCTTCAACAATTTAATTTTCTCCGTTTTCGTTTAAATCGCCTGCCTCAGGCCCTATTGTTTCAAAGCCTAATGAGTCGACAGAAGGAAATTCGTGTACGCCCAGTTTAACCCGATCCGGTTCCCTAGAAGCAACCCTTTCTCAACCCCAACCAAGCGAGTGTCTATTATAGGACCAGGATAATTATAGTAGTGCAAAGCACCGAGCCATTTTCCATGTACACTAATTTATGTTAATTTCATCATCTCTGCAACTTCTGCGGGGGGCAAGCCCAATTACGGACAGTTTGAAGAGTTTCTAACCTTCTGTTAAATAACATGAAATTATCTCCAGTTTAATAACGCTAAAATATAATTTCGTATACGTCTCAACCGCTCCTTCCACATCCTCACCTAACCATTACTCATGTTCACCTCATCTCGTGCGAAACCAGTAACAACTTATAGTGAAAAGCGTCATTTAACAACGTAAGAACAATCAATCACACAACACGTGATCGACCACAAGAGTATGGGAGATGATGTCTATCGCGGTCGGAGCAGCGTCAAGGTTACGGCACAGCCGTGACCCAACAATTCGCTGTTAATGGAAAGTGGGCCGTCTTACGAGAATTCCGTCAATAACCGTGTTAGTTTTTAACAACTGCCGACATTTACATACGGATACTGTCAATCTGCATAAAAGAGCAGTGACGACTTACAAACCCAATGGCGCAAGGTATTCCATCAAAAGCTGACAGTTATTCACTTGGTCAAAATTCCCAAGCCGTTTTTGGAACTCGAGAGTTCATTTCCGTGACCACAAAGCATCTCCATTTGGACCCTGTCCTGTGGCAGTCAAACCCACCTCATTCTCCCACTCATTTCCCTAAGATCAGTTTTAAAAACATTCTCCCATCTACGTCTATCGTCTCCGAAGTTACGAATTCCCTCAAGCATTCCTACACGTTTCTCATCTGTCAACAACCTCCTCCTCCTGCAATTTATTCACTGTAACAATAACGTTGAGAGTACAAATCGAAATTCATTTCCATCTTCCGGATCTTTGGGTCAAAATATGTTTGTCAGAATTTTATTTTCAAACGACCTCAGTCTACGAGGAGTTACAACTTACATGCTCACATACCCGAAGGGTGAAAAGTGCATCGAGCAATTCCGCCCCACTTTGAGGAATTGTACAAAGCGTACCATTTAAAACGCACGTTCTACGAACCATACGCAGGTCAACCCACACGTAACTCTCTCTGTCTCTCTCTCTCTCTCTCTCTCTCTACCTCCCACGTGAATTCGAGACAAGGTCACCCTTGTTGCTAGGCCGCTGCTCACTCCACCTGCACAGTGCAAGCAAGAACAGAAATGTGTTCGTTCCCGAATTTTATTTCGCTTCGAGACTTTGCTCCTGTTCGTGAATCATTCGGCAATGCGTATCCCGACAAGGAAGACAATACGCCGACCAGTACTTCTTCGAGAAGGTGTTGGGCATTTTCAGCAAAGACTGTGAAGCTGTTCTGTTAGTTCTTCATGGGGGTGGGGGGGGGGAGAGAGGAATCGCTTGTTTTGTCATACTGACGTCACCTGGTGTAGTCGGGTTTGCATTTTATGGAGCATGTGTAAAAATAACTCTGATACTCTGTTCATTCCGTCTTGAATTTAAAGGATTGGACGAGGCAACTGTAGCTAACTTTATAAAATAATATGTTAGGAAAATCTAGGTACAAATTAAATACACAAATGTACGGCTCGGGTAGTCTTTTCTTGCTAGTTCCAGAATATGAAAGCCGTGGAGAAACAGTAGCGTGCGCGTTAATAAATACCGTCCTGGAGAGAAAGATAATGTATAGGGATATATTTCGTGATAGTCTCACATTCTGCCCGAAGATTGAAACAGAATATTTAACGGACTGAATTACATAGAAATATTTTTGTTGTTAACTCGAGGGCGAAAAGACCGCGAAAGAAACATCCCCTGAAACGTTTACAATTGCGGATGCTTACCATTGTCGGCGCCCTGTACTGTAGTGAGGATGTACAGCGTTCCTGGCAAGGCGCCATTCCTGCGAGCCACTTCCCTGGCGCAATGTCCACAACACTGAGGGCAACAAGGGGCGATGACGCTCGCCGCCGCGGCTGGTTCAAACAGGGTCAAGTCCAGGCCCTCCAGATCACTCTCGTCACCCTCGCCACAAGTGTCCGAGAAAGGTTCGAAGTCCGCCTCGGCGCTCACGACGCAACAAGCGTCATCGTCGTCGTCGTCCTCCTCTTCCTCACTGAGGGTCGGCGGTTGTGGCGGAGGGGTGGAGGCGGGGTCCAGGTAGTCGCGCCAGGACCCACGCACTCTGCGGGCATCGAGCTGAGGAGAGCCGGGAACTCGTAGAACCTCCCCTTCTTTTGGGAGAGACATGGCGGGAGCTGCATCGACTCCGTTGCACTGAACCCGGTTAACTGTTCTTGCGCCTTGCGGGACAAGAAACCGCGAGGGACAAACCACTTGTTTGTTTGTGGGATGTTAATAATTACACACGGAAATCTTCCAAAACATTCGAGTTCACCCACGTTTGCAGAAGTACTGTTATGACCACGGGAATTACGAACATGTACTGTCCGATCAGCACACGTCTTATAACGTTGCCGCTTACGTAAATGAAAGATTATTACGTCTTCGTGTCACATATTTTAGGACGCCTGGAATCATTACAGCACTTCACCATTCGCCACAGCTACTTTAGAATGTTATCAGAAGTATTTACGGTCTTCGCAAGTTTTGTGATCATGTCTTAAGGGGAGATTACATTATTCTGAACGAGTACTTGAAGCTAATAGCATATATTATGCAATTTTTTTAAATGTCTGCAAGATCTGAGGTTGCGTTTCAAGTATACAATACGCAATTGTAGAATATATTCGAAAGTATTTTGGAGGTACGTTAAGATATTTATCTACATAGATAATTTTCCGGATATCTCTGGCTTATGGGAAGAAAACCTGGCGTTTATGATGGAATAAAACACGTGATGATACTGGGCATTTTCACACAATTACGTAGAGTGTTTTATGTAACTCTGGGAGAAAGGGAGAAGCTACTACGTATTTACCTTGGAAGAAGTGTATGACAACCAAGAGGAACTATCGAGTGCTTGCGTGACAACAGGTGGACACAAATCGCTTATAGGAGGAATATTACTTGCTGACTGATATATAAATCACGCACCTTTATTTTTTATAGCAGAACGCAACGTTCTAACGTAAGTGGCAATATAATGACAACCGTTATTTGTGGTTTCACACGGATATAATTTCAAAATAATTTTACTAAAATTTCACCCTTTACTGTACTACAGGAACTCGTTTACTACCTCTTTTTGACACAACAGGCCCACGTCTCGTGTTATATCAAACACATATACAAATTAATGGATCAGAAATAACGTGAAGTGTAATTCCGTAGATAAATGTTAAACGACACGCTGCAAACTCAAAAGCACTTTGTTTCGGTTTTGAACGTTTAATATCCATGAATCCTCAGCTTACAATCAGCTGAAGCAGTCCATATTAAGGAATACACACAAGATGTAAATATGGCAGTAGCAATATATGCTCCCTGTCACACTTTAATTCTGTATTTGTTTGCACTGGTTGTAAACCAGTCTGTTTGTAGGGCATAATAACCCGGAATCAATAATCACGCTCTTGAAATCTCGAATAAAAACGCGGCAAGCAACAATTTCTTAACACTTCTCACAAACTCTCCATGTTCGATGTATTTCTACCTTCGTATCGATAACTGAACATTCGGTTATCGTTTCCGACATATTTATGACAATCTTTGACGCACATGTTCACAGCTTAATGGCGTCTTTTGGCGATCGCAAAACAATTATCTAAACAACATGAGAAATAAACACGTGTTGCGTAACAATTTAACATGTTTTAGGTGATCTTCCACGTCACTACTTCGAAAGCATATTTTAAACGATGTTTTATGGAATTGTGTATGAGAAACAACTGCACCAAAATAACCTCACTCAACCACAAATAATGTCGTGTTTTGAAACAAAAACTCGCTGTGCATCCACAATTCACCGATCACCATGCTCACTGACTGGTAGAAGTGATGATGGACCAGGAAGCTAGCTGTTACAAGAAACGCGTAACAGACCCGTTAGATTTTGTAGCAGCCGGCCAAGTGTAAACGTCATCACAGATGTACTCAACTTCTTCGAAGTTAACACATGACTGTAGCTGTCCGTACTGGTGGACAGATCTCGCCGCCCCGCTCCGCACCTGTTCAGTGGATCATTGAGCCGGACACGCCCGAAAGATTACGAACCCATCCGAACTAACTCCTGGCGTACGAAAAACAGTATTTGACATTACACAACATAGCATGTATGTATCAGATCTATATGGATTACACACACACAAACTGACACCTCAAGTCGCTACGGACCTTACCTCGTCATAATTAAAACAATTCGGCTTCTTTGGACTTCGTGATATAATGCGTGTCACAGGTCGCTGATTTCTGCGAGGTCCATGACAACTACATTTTACTTTCGTAAAATGTCAACAAACTGACTTCATTTGTTTGCACCATGGATATTCAAGGTGCAGTCCACCAGCCAGTACTACATGTGTATGTCTGTCCATCGGGTGCTGTACAGGTTGGCCTATTTATTCCAAAGAAACTATTTCTGAGTAGGATTTGATGTTCTCACGACGGTGAGTACAAGAACGGCTGTCTTCGGATTTACAGCGCCGTGCAGTCTGGTAGAAGCTTACCAACGTTTCAGAGGTCCTTGCTGCCTTCATCATCAGGGCGATAATGGAAATTTAGTTCCTTTTATGTTTGTCAGAGATAATTTCAGGTTACCGAGTGATTCAGCCTCTCCTTTGTGAGCTATAGCGAAAAAGTGGGACAGTAAAGAGTGTATATATATATATATATATACATAAATAAGCAATAAAAATGAACTTTATGAAAACTTAAATGAAGCACAGATAGTGGGTGCAACTAATAAAGGTCTCACAGAAAAATAAAAACTATAAATATCGCATAACAAAACCATTCTGTAACTTAACAGTAATACTTGAGTTATCTACCAACAAGGCGCACTGTTAATAACTGTTCACCTAAAAAAAAAAAAAGGCAGCATCTGAACCATAAACCTACAAGCGTATTAAAAATGCATGAATCTTACAAATTCGTAATATTAAATAAATAATGGATGCAACAAATTCACATTTGAAATAAATTATTTCATCCAACAGTAAGTTTTTACAAACTACTCCATAAAAAACGTAAATGTAGACATTCATAAGTTAAAAACATAATAACTGTGATGGACAGCAATTCACCATCGGTAATATGAATGTATTTGCGGGAACAACAGTCTTATAGAACCTAGTTTATTTAATGATTAGCAGAAAAAAATATACATCTCGAAATACCGAGTGGGTATAGCTTCCCTTCTGATATTCGACCACCATAAACCACACATTAATCGTGATTAAGGTAATCCTGTAGTTAATTAACTGACCAGCACAGTGCAATAAACTACTGCACCACACATTCAATGACACACTGTTCCATGGCGGGGTTCTGTCATCAGCCAGCGTAGACTGAAACCTACAGAAAACAAAACAGAATGCTTCTCTAATGAATAAGCCAGGGCGACGAAAGCGGAATGAAGAGAATGATTAGTAATGTAAACAGACTTCTGTATTCTAGCATTATTATGGATTTATTAATTCCAAACACGTAAGCAAACCTTGGTATGCGATCACAAAAGAACAAAGCAAAACATGATGACTCATTCTATCTATAAGAATTAACGAAATCATGAAAAGTCTCACCACAACAGCACATAAATATCACAGCTTTCGTTATTAGCGTTAACTAGACCAGTCATCGAAATGCGATCCACGTGCACAGCCTGGGAATCGACAAGGTCGAATGTAACGCGGTTCACGACCTGGAAAAGACCGAGGACGCGCGATGTAGTGGGACGATCAACGACGCCTGCTTCGTATTCGGTTACCAGGTTCAAATTTCGGCCCTCAGACCGGCTATCCTGACTAATTCTTTTACTACTTTCCTCAGTCCCTCCAGAAAAATGCCGGTATAGTACCTCAAAAAATGATGTAACCGCTTTCATGATCTTTCTTAAAATTCATTAGTCATTAATCGTTCTATCACTGGACGCCATATATTTTGTAATCCCAACAGCTTTGCTCAGTAAAATGCATAATACATAAATTATTCCAAAGCATCGAAAAAAGTTTCCTTTCGAAGGTCTTTTAGTTAAAAATTTGTTAGCATTCAAACCGAAATATTCGGTTTTAATACATTGTAATACTTTAATTTGCTACGTATCATACTTTTGCTCATCCCTTGATTTTTTAAACTCTAAATCAGTAATCAATATAATATAAACTAACAATCAAGTTTTGTGATATCTCACATTGCCAACGAAACAAAAGGCAGTCGACATCCGGTACAACAACCAATGACATTTCATCTTCGAGAGAACATTACCAAGCCCAGTGCGAACAAACACTCCATTCTTGCTTCTATATACACCGTCTCAAGGCGTCGACGTGACCCTTCAATCATTTAAAGCTGGACACCCCTGTCTGTAGAGTCGTCACTTTTTGTAATCTGCCTAAATTACGGAGACTGGTTTCTGGGACGTGTCCAAAACTGCCTCGCACAGTGCAACAGAGTGTACGGGTCAAACGTTACAGGAGAGTCGATATTTGTAGCGTTCTTTTCAAGCGATTAACTTTTATAACAAAATAACTTCTAACGATAAAATTTGGTTCCTTGGCAACCATTTTATTGCCGAACATTCAGCGTTAAGACAAAATATTTATGAAGATAAACATCTTTTTTCTCCCACGAGAACTCGTTTCTTTAAGAACGTTCACTTGCGAAAATATTCTAAATTTAGGAATGACAAACGGCAAAGTTAATTTTATGCAGTGAACCAAGTCATTATTTTCTAAATGTTTGCATGTTTCTTTTAATCTGACAGAAAAAAAGAAGCTGAATCAATCGACATACCTAATTTCTGCGGACAAGAGATGCTCCATTTCTGTATAACATGTATATGTTTATTGAATCTATAAAGTACAGAAAATCAGTGTGTACACTCGTACAGGGTAATATGTTACGCACAACTGTAGTTTCATAACCTCAGACACACGAACAACGCTCTGAACTAAACGCAGCATCAGGGTTTATGAAAAATGTAGTCTAGAATCGGCTAGAACGGATGACGTAGAAACTCATTCACTGTTCAAACAGAACTGTATGTAGCGTCCGTCGGTCTGTCGGACATAATTTCATTTGGACACTCCGATAAAAGTAACGTGCAGAGGTGTTAACAACGGTGAGCACGCCTACATAACAACAATTCTCGTTTTTGTCTGGTACACTGTTGCTGTTTCTGTTTTTGAAACTCCACTCATCTATTGGTCAACTGCAAATGGCACTGCGTAGCCCTGTAATTTTCTAAGATAACATAAATTTAATACTGATTTTTCCTCTAAAGTGTTTATTAATTAATCGCATATCTCATCATCAGGATGAAAGCCAAATGAATAAAACTTTTTTTTTACGAAAATGTCTGAAAGTGAAAATAATTAGGAACGGTAGCAAGAAATTAACGTGTTAAACTCTTTATTCTTGGTGTTCAAACACAAATTGCGTCTAATTTTTGCGTAAATTGGACAGTTATTTTAAAATAATCTCTCTAAACATTCATAGATCCGAGCTAAAAACTAAAAATTTGGCATCAAAATAAAGGACGGCATATAATCGCGTTGATTCTTTACTGTCATTTATCTCAGAGAACAAATAAAATAAATATTTGATAATAGAAGTCCTTCAGGCAGCCATCGTTCGAGGTGTAGTTCTCCACGTTGTAACACAGTTTAGTCTTGTCAGTGGTTACCAACGTTTAGAAATAACGTTCACCCAGAAGATAGAAGCAGTATGTTCCTCCGAAACATTGTTAAACCACCGACAACACTATACATTGTTATAAATCGAGGGGCCACATTCTAAAATATGCATTTTTCATATCTTGCTACAGCTGCTAGGTTACGTTAACGGAAGTAAGCGAACTGAGGTGATTAATCTTGAATCGTGAATAATACGATGCTGGTACGCAATTAAGAATGATGACGCAATGCCTGGTGACGCCACTACTGGCTTAAAAATTACAAGGAATGTGTGGAGATAAAGTCGACGTCTGAAAAACGTTTATTCCTATTCCAGGCATAAAAGTCTTCTCTTAACACGCGAAAGAATGCAATGTAACAGAACAAACCACACGCTGCTTCCCATTCTCATTATCAAGGTTTGTGAATGTGCTTGTTTGCGAACAGTGCAGCATAAATTCGTACGGAATTCAATTCGTCACACGTACGTTTATTATTGAGGTACAGTGATAGTAAAAATATTATAAGCACTCCCAGTCTGAGTGGCACAAATCAGAATCCCGAAGGATCATGCAGTATTTCTACGCGTTCCTTGTGACAAATGAATAATGAAAAGATCTTGAGTGTTCGTTCACTTATTTTAAAAACTACGGAACAAAATTCGATTAAATTTGGTGGTGAGGGCTCACTGAACAGATATTCAGTTCATAGGGCGGAAATCATGAGCACAAACCCTTACGGGGTATCAAGTTGAACGAGGGCACAAAAGTGACAACCACTGATCTAACAAATGCTGGAATAAGTACATACTTTCACTTTGGAAACAACCGATCCCATGTAAGTATCTTTCACCATTGATACTCGTCTCATTGTCTCGCCCGTTGCTATATAACGTATGCTGTTGAAACAGGATCATTAGACCAGCGTAATAAGAAATCAATTAACCACATAAATCATCATAAATTCAAATTGTTATATTACATGAAAGACAGACGAACTGACGTTAATTTCTTAATATTCCGATCATGTATAAATGCCTAAAATACGTAATACCAACGACGCTTGGTATTTCTAAACGAAACGACAAAATGTGCAGACAATTACCACGGAATTAAAATTACCGCGGCGCTCTCGACAACAGCATCTTGTGTGTGTACGTGACTGTCAAGGAATCGCCAACGTTATGGAGATTAAACTGTCCACCTCTTCATGCATGTGATGAATACAAATAAAACAAATAGGCATGGCTTTGTGTGATGGCAACAGATCGTCCGTAAAACGTCAACAGTGTTGAGGTCTCACCCACAAGATGGGAATAATGCGCACAGACACAATAACAACGTAAATGTCAAAAAACCTTCGTGCTTCATACGTCATTATATAACCACGAGTCACATGATATGACGACAGTGACCTGCGCAAAGACACAAGTAGTCAATGGGTCATCCTGAGCGCGCGTGCTCCACATTCTGACACCAATGTTGGCAGCCCTGATGGAGCTGTTAATGTTCATAATGCAAATCCGTGATAAAAAACTCTGTTTAAGCTTTTCATTAGCAATTTGTTACACTTTGATTACGAGAAGCTCGTTTTATGCTTCGTAACAATTCTGCTGAGAGCTTCTTAATATATCTGCATTTCAGACAGTGTCATGGTTGATCGCTGTACGTTATACTTGAACACCTCCCGAGTGTCAATTGTTACGGGACAGTTAAACCTCGGATATGGATGAGAATGCAATCAACTGAGAGCACGATCGCTAATTCTTCGACGTTAATGACGCACTAAATGAGCGGAAGTTAAAGATATCAGCTATTGCTGTCTGTCGTCTGCGTACCCAAGATACAGAAGGACACTGTAAAGAAATTGCAATATGTTTTAACAAAGGATACACTATTCGCAATTCCATATCGCATAATGCCATTAGAAAGTGGCCACTTGCATGAGCAAGGAACAGATGGGAGGATAAAAATTATAGATAGATGCTGAAGATGGATTGCGTAGGGTAAGTTATCGGGGTAAGATGTGACAGACGTCATACTTATTGGAGATTGGAAAGTAACTTGTTCTAAACGCAAAGATCTGAAAATTGTGAAGAAAGATCTGGTAACACAAAACTACGTTGCTCTGATGTAAAACAGTGCGACTTAAAATCGAGAAAATAAGAGCATACTAATTACACGTACCATAACCTGTTTCTTGAGAAATTTTATTTGTTTTAACTAGGAGCTGCTCTTGTGCCAAAGCGAATTATAAAGCTCCACGCATTCTTAGATGAGAAGGTTTAGACTGACACTAAATCTCTGCCTGTACTTGGTATATGTACTGCCGAAGCAAGTACAAAACCCCACCCATCTTGTCACTTTTATAATTAATCTATCCTGGGGGTTTATTTGCCTAGATCTTCACCAACATAAATTAAAGTAGCCTTTTTAGTGTATATCCCTGTAATAGTGCCACGGTGGTCTAGCGGTTAGAACGCTGGCCTTGTAATCCTGGAGTCTCGGGTTCGATTCCCGGCGGTGCCCGAATTTATAACTTGTGTTGGGCAAGGCCGTGGTCTAGATAACATGGAGTTTTCCTCCGGTGGCTTCCCCGGTTTCTCCGTGGCATCCCAACAATTACTCCATTCACACACAGAAGAAGGCAATGGCAAACCACTTCTGGATCATCTGACAAGAACGTATATGAACAGGTCCCAGTCCGAGAAAAGGATGGAAGGATCCTATTCATATGGACCTGTCGTCAGACAGAACACTAAATAAATAAATAAAATAAATAAATATCCCTGTAATGTAGCGTTGTATTATAGAATGTGATCGAAATTCACTGAAATTTTATTATGGAAAAAACACGAATGCAGAAATAGACATGCAGACACGTTTTGCTTATTTGGTGGAATTCGTGCAAACGTCAAGAAGACAGCCAATTTCATCCAGAGACGTTTGAACGTAAAAGGCTGGATCGCACTTTGAAGTACAGCGGTGGATCCTTGTTGATCTGAGCAACAAGTCATATAAGTCAAGAGATGAACGTCTGTAGGTCGCTGCCCTAACGGGACAAGTGCACTGACGCAGTCTGGTTACAGGTTCCAATTTCGCCCTACGCCCCTGCGGGATCGTTATTATTGGCTCAGTCAGTATAGTGATTGGCTACGGACTGGACGACCGGGGTCCGATCCCCGACTGGGGCAGAGAATTTTTCCTCCAGCCCCTGCGTCTGGGGCTAACCCAGCCTCCTATCGAATGGGCACAGAGGCCCTTTCCTGGGGCGTGACGCTGACCACTCACCCCCATCAAGTGTCGAGGTTTAGAATGAGTGGGATCTATACCACCTCTCCCCAAAAGCGCCAATATGGCGTATAGTAGGACAGTTTTATTTTTTATTTCTTTCCTTTACTTATAATTATGGGACTGATAGATTCAAACTCTCATTTGTACGTGCTAATTGTGAAGTTAAACACTTTTTACTCGTTCTTTGCACCCAGTATCTAGTGGGTTTTCCTTATTAAAGACGCTGTTGCCATGAGATCGAAAGATTATCACGGATTGCGCATATAGGACGTGAAAGGACAGGAATAAAAGAATCCTGTTCTTAGACCGGGACTCCAGCTGGGTTGCTCCTGCAAACAATTTAGGCTTTGTATCCCGGACATCCCAGGTTCGAACTTCAACCGGGTTACCCACTACTTCCTTTCTGTATGTGCATTCAAAATGGTCACTTCCTCCTCATTCCACATCTTCCAACTCGCCATTTTTATTACGCCATATAACGTATGTAGTATTAGAAATCGTCTTTAAGCAATGCCGCTTATCCAGCCTGCTAAATCTGACAGAGGCACCAGTTTAGTTGCACATCGACACAGGAAATACAAAATGACAGAAAAGGGGAAGAGGAGAAACTGCTTACAGCAATGAAAATAATCAGGAACAGAGGCAAACAGTTGCACAACTCTGCCCTCTATCGGCAGCAGTTGGAATATACGAGTCTGCTGCGTCTTGCTGCTCTCTGGTGGTAAGTGCTAAAATCCACCGCCAGAGCGAAATTCAAAGTAGGTAGATGTACCTTCGATGCAACTGACAAATAACCTCCAATTGGTGCAAATGTTAAGAATACATCATCATGGTATGACGCTAAAGTACAGGAATTCTAAGTCATTTCCGTAATAAGCAATAAAATGGAAGACGGAAATAAAATTATTCATAAATTAAAACCCAAGAAAACCACTGCATTTTTAATAACAATAAGGCGAAGTTGCCTTCCGACTTAGCACCTCGCTAAGAATCAGTATTACCTCCGAGGTAAGTACCCCGATGCCAATTTCTAAGGATGCAGATCTGATCTTGACGTAGTGTTTCCCGCAACAAAAGAAACAGAGGAGGGCGGATAATTTTAAAGAAATTATAGAAATGTTCTAAGAAAACAACGGAATTGCCAACATAAGACTAGAAAGTAATTTGTCAAAGAAATGTAGAAATGGACACACACCATAATTCACACTGTAAACCCCTTTTTACGTTGTAGTCTCAGCAAATTTTGGCGGTGTCAAAGTATTCGGGCAAGAGATCAATAAGTACTTCGTATTTTAACATTTAAAAGTCGAACCTCCTATAAAAATTAATAAATTCAGTTCCTGCTGCAAAGAAAACATAGCGCGTCTCCATTAAAAAGCTCATTTGGTTAATGCTGTTTAAATTAATAATCGTTGATTACTCTGAAAATCATACAAAACCCTTAAATACACTTTGTGGGCAACTGGTTAGGATGTTAAAGCAGGTGGTACATGCAGTTTTCAGGGGGCTTTAAAGGGTTACAGCAGAGAAAATTTTATTTCGCTTATCAGGCTATTTAAGAAAGAAAAAACTAAGTAAAAATAATGAGGAAATAATACTACATAAATTTAAAAACAACCAAGACTCACTTGCAGAAAACTTAACACAACGCGAACCTCTTCGCGGGTTGCGGCTATTGAATATAATAAATCTTAGCTTGCAAAGCGAATGCAAGCGATGGTAGAATTATGACTGGGAGAAAAAGAGCATGCAACTTCCACACGACGATCCTGGTTCAAAACCAGGTTCATGATTAACGATCAACAGTTCAAAAGTCATCACTTACCACACGATACCTACAACATAATCGCCATATGAGATCTTCATATTATTATTAAAAAAAAGCTTAAACTAAATTTAAAAAAGCAGTTACACAGTTGAGAATATGACACAGCAGTCGTAACCTTGACTGTCTAGCTGTTTGTTCCGACACAGTAACGAACCCACATACGTTCTGTGCACAGAGCTGCTCTAGTTTCCATTTAGGAAGATAAATCCTTTTTCACCCTGAAAAATGCCGGACCATCTTTTCGGATAAAAGCAAATGACTCTCTGACTCACCAACCAACGCCTCTTCGAAGACAGAAAACGAAACAGAAGGATATGTTTGGACAGCGTTTTGGGAAACAGGTTGTAAATTAGGGACGTGTATACAATGGGTTGATCATGTCCAGCGATGAACTTTGATGTCAGAGGCCTACCATCAGTCCTTTAAGTTAATATCTAAGCCAATTCGATAGTTCCGTTTTTACAAGTAAAAGGAAGACACTTAATTTATTACTTTGCGCGCAGTATTACTCATGCGTTTCGAGCAAGGAACGGTTCAATAATTGGAGACAAACAAAGGCATGACAGTAGCTGAGTGATGTCTTGATCGATATACTTACAGGCCGACACAGCCAGGAACCATGACCCGGCAGTGGGGAAACATCAATAGGCCTACTCACTTGCAATGGAAAAGAAAGTAAAACGTGTCATTATACAGATAAACTTCATGCCCCGGCCTAACTCGCAGGTATTGTCTGTCTGAGCGGAGAACTGGCTCGACCTTGAAACCGACACGTCATGCTGAATGCTGTCCTAAAAGAATTGCCCTTACTAAAAACGTTACCAGTGTTGGAGCAATTTGCATGATATGACTGTCACCACCTGATGTTTCTCTTCCGTATATCAGAATGGTAGTGCGCCTGCGCAGGCTTGAAGGTCGCGTCTATTCTCCGCTCAGGCAGACAGTAGGTTCGCCTTATGTTAAATAAGTAACTTCCATATATCCACGCAGAGTGCAGGCCGGAAAATGCACTGCACATTTGAAAATACGAAAGTTTATTTATTTTAGATAATTCAATGTTTCTTTTTTTTAAATGAGAGGACTGGCACTTAGAGAAAAAGGATGCAATGTCAAATGTTGGACTAGGTCTACCAACAAGTGTTAAAATATCGTTAAACACATGAAACAACAGTTAAATCTGATAACTGTTTCGATTTAAGATTAAATAAAATACACACAAGAAAATTATAATAAAAAATATCTGATCACCTGACTCCATGTTTCAAAAGAGGAAACTGCAAAATTATTAAGAAATCAGCGCAGTTGCAAATTCTGCATAGACGGCGACACGTTTTGGCGCCCTTACGAGCAGAATTGTGACACTTCAATAAAACCACATTAGTCAATACAAATTCAGGTACGGCGGCGAGTACACAGATGGGTGTCTTCTGGGTTTCTGCGCCATGCATTCTGGTATATAATACCGACCTTTCAGAGGTGCTTGCTGCCACCATCATCAGGGTCATGCGTTTCGTCGCCTTGATGATGGAGTTTCAACCCGGGTTTCAAAACTACAACAACTGTATCAAAGTGCAAGTTGCTTGAGAACAGGCGAGAAAGCAGAATGATTCGCTGCGAAGCACACGTAAAAGCAAATTCACCACGAATGTTTTTCTATATTCACTTCATGAACGTAAAGAACTGTTTTCTGGTCTCAACACCTGTCCATTTATCAGTCTGTTCTGCGCAGACCAGCACAGATGGGTAACAAATCAATCTACATGCTAAGCAAAATAATTATACCACTTAACTACAAGCACCAATAAAACGGATGGAGTGCGTGGAGTGACGGATGGAGATATTGCCACTGAGAGCAGCCACTTGGAGCGAGACGACCGTCTTTTTGTTTCTCAGTCATTCTGCAGACAAACCTCTCCTTTCGTTTCAGACTATAACAGCTGTTTGTAGTGCATCTGTTTGGGGTGCGTGCTGACTCTCGCTTTATGCAGACAGACCTCAGTCTAACGTTATTGCTATTTTACGTTTATTTACTCCTTATATGGACACCGACAACTTGATAGCAGTGCCAGCAGTGTTTAAACGACGGTGTGGTTATTAAACCTTCAATTCACTTTTATTCCTTGTTTTAAACAAAGGAAGGCAGAAACGTTGAGGCTAAACCCTTCCTCTGCAACCTCGTACACTAAATGGTCATGATCTCGACACCAATAAAAGACAAAGCAATTTCCCCCCCCCGGGGGGGGGGGGGGGCAGACACATTTAAAGTCTCTGGCGCCGGAAATGCCGTCAGCGACATCACTGGGGTCAGTTTACTATCACACGCCCAACCCGTAAACCCCCGCTCACCGCCGCTGTCATAATTCGAATTTGATTTTTATTGTTTCTGACTTCACAGCAATTGTAGCGACTTCCTGCCAGTCAACACTCGGGCGTCGTGTGGCGTGTGCTTACGTCAGGGGTGCCACAACCCTAGGGCCGTTAATAATAATTAATAAATATCAGACTAAGAAATACAACATTCCACTTGTGTTTCGCCAGCTTTCTTCATTCCAGTTACAAATGTAAGTCTAATTCCACAAAACAGGTCCTTGAGAATCTACAAGTCGCTCTTGGAGTCAAGAAACTTGCCCAAATTTTCGGAACCCGAACGTTAATTCCCATTGATACAAGACCCATATCCTGGGGCAGATAAATCCAACAGACCCTAATACCTAATAACATTTTTTCCTCTTTATTCTCTGGACCAAATTACATCCGTGAATGGACTCTATGAGCTACATGCAGATTACGAACGTAGAAGCAAATGGACTACATAGTTACAAACCCTTTCCAGATTAAGCTCGCCCCAAAATATTTAAGAATTCAGACCGTACAGGAAAGAAAACACAATCTCTCACCATTACAGCTCCGACTGTTTAATGCTGCTTACGAGAACCTCTCTTTACGGCCAGAATCGCATTCATACTAAATGCACCGTTTCTGGCCGTGAAAGCATATGGTTACCATTCGGCTTTAAATGACGTATAAAGCAGTACCAAAGTGCTCTGTCCGTTGTTTTGTAGGCTACTGGTGACATTTAATTAACGTCATCTGGCACGTGACCCACAAATATAAATTTCGTTGTGTTATCCAGATGTGCTTTCGTTCTCAGTTTACGCAAGGTCAGGGAGACATGAAAAAGGGGCTTTTGCTTGAGAGAAAGATGCAAGAAGTTATCGTAGTATAAAACATTCAAGTGGAAAAGCTGTTGCTGCCATTTGACTGAGTAGAAAATGGCACAATAGCGAAGAAAGAAAGTGGTCTAGAAGTTGAGCAATGGGACAATACAGGGGAGTGGAAACTGGAAATCGGAAGAAATCGACGGACGTTATTGGCCTAAGAAGGCATTTCCATTTGTCCATTTGTCACTGAAGTTTAACCTTCGGGTCTGAACACGCGGCCGGCAAACTTTCACATTGGTTACTGAACTACGTCAGAAAGCGATTCACATTTCGTTTCAGCGATGACGTCAAACGAATAACCAGCGTGAAACTGGGGATGAGTTATTGAAACAGCAGCTAATGTTTATAAAATCGGCTGGGTTCCTTTAATTACGCAGTGGGGTTCCTTTAGGCAAAATTCTGCCTTAACTAGGTAATACATCATTATGTATCTCACACAGTGGATCGAGGTTCAACACCCAGGCACGTCGGATAGAGCAGGTGACTCGATATCACTGTAGGTACTTTTGTCCACCACTGATAACGAAGGACAAAGTCGACTCTCATATTATTTAATGTCGCTGTTTCAACCGCAGAGGTTACACTATTAACACAGCCAAGGCTATAGGCATACTGAATGCATTTTTAGATTATTCAAAGACGCTGTTAAACTGTTGATGTCGTATTTATAACGAAGTAGAGGTTATATATTTCATCATCAGATTATGTAACGACAAGGTTTTATCAATTAAGACCATTACAATTAACAATGGAGTTCAAGGCATAATTGATTCACAGACTATTTAAGAACGGTATTTTGATTGCACAGACAATAAACAACTGAAACGATGAAGTTGAAGCCACACTTATCATCGATTATTACATTATTTAAGGATGATGCTTAACTGCAGATGTTATTAACATATATTCACTGTTTCATAGGCTAGAGATCAACGCTGTATCACGTGCAGAGCATCGAAATATAAGGAATGGATTTGCCTATTTGAAGGAAAGGGAAGTAGACGTACCTCTTGAGCATTTCTTATGGATTATGTTCATTAGAATTAAGAGGACAACTGAAAAAATATTGCGCATATAGGGAACTCATTTATACTCTTTAGTCATTAAGGTTAATGGCCAAACATAACAGGACAAGAGTACGGAGTCATAATATAAAAACAAGTTGTGCTACTTACTTAATGTCGCATTGTTTCTTACACTGGCATCACACAATAACGGATCAGTAAATTTTTTGGGCTCACGACTTTCTTGAGCATGACTAGAAATCTGAAATCGGTACTGTACCAGTCACTAACACGCCCTTCTGGCACGCGCATTACTTTTAACGATTAACAATTCTGACTTAGCTTCAGTGGTTATACAGAGCCTGTGTGACGTGAAGGATAAACACTGAATAGCGTAGTATCTGAAGATGGCTGTCTTCTGAGTCGTCCTGCCATGTAGTCTGGTAGAAGTACACCGACATTTCAAATGTGCTTTGAGGCCACCACAATAAGAGTATTGGTGGAGGAAGCAAGCATCTCTGAAACGTCCCTGAACGTCTACTAGACTAAACGGCGCAACAGACCAGACGACATCCATCTTTATACTCGCCAACTCACAGGGTTGGATTTGTAAGGAGGAGATACTGAAATTATACCAGTATTAAGACGAAGATTCTTAGACAGGTAATAAAAATACTTATGAATGCTGGTAGTTACATGGCCGAGAACGAAAATGGCCATTACATTAGGAGTACATCAACCTGGCAGGCAGTTACTCTCGACGTTTCCACGTGTCAGCACACTGCACACAGTTCACCAGATCATATATCGTCGTAAAACAGTAAGCAATATATTCACGAAACAGATGCCCACGCCGACATATTCTTCTTCGTTCTTACTTAAGCTTTTCAAGTGTGTAACATTCAGTAATTCTCACTGTACTTTCATCGCAAGTAACATCATTTTAAAAACGAATATCAAATAAGAGTAACAGATACAGCATTACCATTGGCCCATTGGCTACTCTGAGATAGCCGAGTATATAACAAATTAACAGACAAAGGAACAAAAAATCCAGGTAGAAACAATGTAACAAAAAAAGAGCAACACTGACATATGAAATTACAAAACCGATTTGAAAAAGGTCTCACTGGCGATGACCAATGGTAATCATCTAATGATGACATACGTATATGAATGACAAAGAGAAACATTTTGATACAAGAACAACACATGATATATTCTTAAAATGGCAGGGAAGAAAACAAATAGTAATAATCCGTGGCCGTGAAAGTAGCAATGTCACGCGTCCATATTAGAAAGATACGGTCGAGCGCAAGAATGGAGTATGGGGCACATAGACTATAAACGAAAACTTCATTGACGCGTTCTTCGCACAACGCGTATACTATAATGGGAACGTGTCGAATCCCTGCCTAGTTAATTAATCTCAATTAAAATTCTGTATTTGCTTGAGTGCTTAACAAAGTACCATGTCATTCATGAGTACGGGTAAGTGAATGTACGAACCCACGCTTTCTAAACCTCGGTACTAGGGGGAAGGAGTGACAGCTTCACGCCCCGGCCGTTTTACCCCCAGGAAAACAGCCAGAAACCATTAGATAGTTTTTCCGAAAGAAAAAAGTTTGGCCCCTATAGGTCCTACAACTACTTTAACCCTCTAAAGCAGAGTGGTAACTACATGAACCGCATGAACTGTGGGTTTCGCAGTATTCTCATAACAAACAGCGATTACATCCTTAAATAGCGTTAAAATCGATCTTCGTAACGGATACTCGTATTGTTTTCTTTGAGGTAAGAACTGGATATGCAACAGCATTTAGATAATTTCCTCCTTCAAAAGTTTTTGCGAAGCAAAAATGGAAGTTTATAGTTCTCCTAAAAGGGTCTGACAAAAATTCGTAAAATATTCCATACGACATTTATACACAAGGATGTGTAATTTTTGACTGCATGGCCCAATCTTAAGAGCAATAACCTTCAAAGATTTGAACTTGTAATAAATAAATACAACGACGTATCCAAATTAAACACATCAGAAATTGGAAAAAAAAGTGGATATATTCCACTAGCGTAAATATATCCACAACAGTTTATTCGCGAACTTTGTTGCCATGACACAGCGCGACATCTTGCGGGCCACATTCCGTTCACGGGTCGCAATTTACAAACCACAATTCTGCTACTACTTCATTCAATGCATCGATGTAAACTCCAGCCGACCATTTGTCTATATCTCGATGAAACGTAATTAGGCTAATGATGCTGCCACTAGGTCGCACATTTGCTCGGGGTGCAGTTTCACTTGGCAACTTCTGCTCGAGACCTACTTCTCGGCGTTTCACTGTCTAGGGCAGTCAGTCGCATCCTGCGACGGCGGAGAAAGAAATGATTGATGACACTGTTTTCACTTGACCCCCCCCCCACGGTCACTGTACGATTAATTGATTGATTAGAAGTTGCTTTCAGTTACAGTATCATGTGTTCATACAGTACGTTAATTTTAACACGAAATCAAAGCCTCATCTTCATCGTAAGCTCAAAACACGAAATGAAACTGATCAGCCGATCGATATCCAGCGGCCGGGAACAGTTTTGCCGTACAAGTATGGAGTAATACACACTTCTATGGCCAAGAATTAGCAGTTGAAGCTTCCCCGACAAAGCTGTAACTTAAATTAGATGACTATTTACGATATTGTCTTCTCAAGAAAGAATGAGCTTATGTAGTAATACAGAATGATTGAAAATTGACGTATCCTAGAAACATTTTTGTTGCAATTCAATACAATTAGACTGGATTAATAAACACACATATCGCTGTGACTGTACAAGAGCCCATGCAGGTCACGTCATGTTGTAACATGCATAGTTAAACACTGTGGACACTTCCAAACAATTTGTAGCATTGTTTTTGTTTTCTCATTTCATTGTAATTTATTTTCTGACAAATAAAACATGTGTCTTGAGAGGGTTGTGTGACTTTTCGATCAGCCTGTAGTTTAGTATCTTACATCTGAAAAATATTCCATAATGAATCATAAATGTTGCCGCTATTCTGTGACGGCTTGCACCACCAAGACACTGTGTTTGACCTCGCGCCCTCTGGTCTGAGAAGTGTGTATTTGATAATGAACACGAAGATTTGATCTGTTTTAAGGTTACTTTCCAACCATTTTCCTGGAGGGGCTGAGGAAAACAAACAAATACCTTTGGCAGGATAGCTGTTCGCCGGACCGAGATTCGAACCTGAAACATTCCACACACAGAGCGGGAATCGTTACGTAGACACGATGCACACGCCTAAATCGAGAAACATCGCTATGGAACATTGTCCATCCTCATTTCATCACTTTCAGGGCCAAAAGTTCACGAGCACTCGGTTTTCAAACACCTTATTTACGTTCTTCCTCTATGCAAAACGCGATAACACAATTGTCGGATTAAGCTTTCTTCAGTTAGTTATATGACCCAGTTAACATTGTGAATAGCAAGATAAATGTCCTCCAGAGCGGATCCGTTACAAACGTCATCAGCTGTCATTTTCGAACAATCTTATTCTTCAATCTGAAATACTTTCACTGACTTCAATATAAATGATAAAACGTTGGCCTGCCACTGTCATGAGAGACTACGGAGCCTTGTTTACTGATCAAACTGTCAGTTCGACCATCTGCAAAACTACTCAACAGATTTCGATAACATTTCGTATTTGTAGTCTGCATTGAAGGTTGCTGGAAGAATGTCAGTTCTGAGCTTCAAATCTGACTGACAGTTTGATCAGTTTGAAGTGTCACGTTAAGAACTTCCCGAAATACGTATGAAACTGGGGCCTGCAGGTTCTCCGTCATCGGCCACGACTCGACTATCATATTATTTATAGCTATTTTCCTCAGTATCACCCGCAAGAATACCGAATATACTCTTTCGTAGAACATGAATGTCTCCTTATCTAGCCAGACTCATCATTCATGATCACCTTTCCATCTCATTCCGCACTGTATAACCTGTAGATAGACTTGAAACAGCGCGGCTGATTAACATAAAATGAATCAACCAAAATTTTCTCAGCAGTAATCTGTCTTAACACTGACAGCATCAAGCCAGAAAGGCCCATCGCCATATTTGCATAATCGGAGATATTTGGTCTAGCAACGCACGTGTGTACGTCATGTCAGAGGGGCGTAATGCTGATGCCTTTAAAGACAGTTAGATTTGGGCGTACGAACACTGACAATGCACATTTGTCAAAACAAATAAGCGTAAGAATTTAGTCTCCTGTGAATCAGTCGTGATATTGATACGCCCTTCCGGCACAATGCCCTGAATGTGTTTGTCGTACAAATGGTAATGAGTCAGCCACCAGTTACCTGGAGGGACTGAAACGAAAACAGCGAAACGAACTGCTCAAGTCACTGCGCGGATGCATCCTCCAGCTGGGGACAGAGAAGGTGCGAAATGCACAAACCACGTGACACATTTTTCTACACAATTTAAATATTGCAACAGCGACATATTTATTCCCCGTGTACCTCAGTTACTACCAACATGGATTGCTGTCTGATTGTCCCAAGGTTTCATGGCAGTTTTGTAGCAAAAATCGCTTAGACAACCCTCTGAATCCGAAGAAAATTAATTTCGAAGGAGACTCCAAGAGTAGAAGGAACGATAGAAATGGGGGAACAGTGAGGGACACCTTATTACAGGGGAAGAAAAAGCATCTTGTTGATTCTCCTTTTTCTTTCTTCAACCCGCACGTGCCTAGGTTCTTTTCTATTAGACATTTGGCAGGACTCCTTTTATGAGTGATCAGCCCGTCGCAAGGCCTCTACCTGTACACAGGACAGCACAACACATAAAGACACGGAGAAACATCCATGCCTTGAGCGGGATTCGAACACAAGGCCCACATCTCAGACAGCGAGGCCACTGTAACTGGCTCAAATAATATCAAAGAGTTTAACCCGTACCTGAAAGGAAGCATAACACTTCACCATTACAAACATCAATTAATTAATGCTGTTTACGGAAATAATTCATGTTTGTACCTAGAATCAAGCGAAACCCACAAACACAACAAGCATAATTACTGACTGTTAAATCAGGCGGTACATATAGTTACCACTGGGCTTTAAATGGTTAAACGTTATTTGTGGACAGGATATGTTATCATCAGCAACCTTTTGAAGCCCAAGTTTTCTAAACAATATTTAAGAGTTCAGTCAGTACCGCAAAGAAAGCACAACTATTCACCGGTACAAAGATAAACCAGTTAATTTTGTTTCACGAATGATCCATATTTACATTCAGAATCGTATAAAACTCACAAATACAAAAAAATACAGAGTTATTGACTGTTAAAGCAGGCGGTACATATACTTGCTACTGGCCTATAAACGCGTATCGTAAACTAGAATCATGCATCACAAAACTAGAAACTGCGAAATATACACATCTCAAGGAATGTTAAACAGGATGATAAAATTAAAAGACGGTTATATGGTTAATGCACACCCAAACTGAATTAAATAAGAAATTCATACAGAAATTTGGTAAATAGTCCTTTGGAAAGCGGCAATTTAGAAGACCAATGAAACAAGAACATCTACAAATGTGCTGTGAGAGTATCGTCTATACTGAACTGTCTCATTACCGTGTAAATGACGGGCCTTGATTTCCACACGCGATAGGCAGTCAATGAACTCGCTACTTATTTTAATTACCTACAAACTTAGTCAGTCTCATACAGACTCAGTTGGGGTTTTATTTTATCAACCTGTTTGTGACTGACAATTAGAGCTTGTGCATGTAATATGTCAGTCAATCAGTCTGTCATCCGTTAACTGCCTGCCAGGTTCTCTGCAAATTAAATGCGCTCCACTTATTAAAACAGTGCCATGCTTCTTACGACCCGACAAGCCAGTGTTTTGAGATACGTAAGGTTTAGACAGATTAGCGAAAGCTCGCTGTTCAACCATCGACAGATTGGAGATCGATAACTCGCTGTTTCCAAGAGCCAAAATATGTGAACGTCCTCGGATATCAGAACTGACCTGATGGTAACTCGCAGGTGCACTCCCTGATGCCTGGACGATCTACAGACTTTATCAGGACGTCTCCTCAGAATGGCATCGAGACAGAGATCACAGGATTTAACCCTGTACTGGGCAGAACAGAATAATGATAAAACAATTAAACATGATTTAGTGGCTACTACTAACGACGGAGGCTGAGTTTTTTACGCTTCTGCGCCATATACTTCCACGTTTCCTCGATATAAAATCATGCATACAAACAAAATTGTTTACACTTTCAAAGTGTACGGTATGCAAGGTTTTAAGATCGAGAGAGATAATTAGCTTCAGAGAGTTGGCGTATAAAGTATTCAGTTGCAGACGCCATTAGAACATATTGTCTCCCTGCGTCATCCGTCTTCGTCCGTGTCGCCGTCTTTAACAGCCGATTCTTTTGTGGTATTGGGTCTATTAAATGAAGCTGGACCGAAAATTCATTGTGACTAAGTGTATGGAGTAGGGAGAGGACGGTACGCGTAATTTTGGTAAATAAACTTGACACTCATTTTGTGCAAAACTGAAACAACTCTGTTAACGTTCCTATTAAAACCCTTTTTATAACTACCATCGCGTTGGTCTGAAGATGGCAGCCTTCTCGGATACCGTGCCGTGTAATCTCGTAGACGTTTATCGCCGTTTCAGAGGTGCTTACTGCCTCCACACGACGTAGTATCCCAGAAGGCTTTCATATTTATATTCGCCGTCTCGAAACCTAAAATAACACTGATAATAAGTGAGAAAAGTAATTAGATATGGAGTTCTAGGGAGTTAGCCACGGTCTGAGAAAAAAAAAGACTCGAAGAATCATGACCTCGCGGTAGATAGATATAAGTCGGGAACTTCTCGATCTGGTTATGAGGTTCGAGTCTCAACTGGCTTAGAGGGCCTCAGAATCGGTCTGGGTGTGTTGATCTAAGAGAAAAATGTAATCAAACATGTGGGCAATAAGTTATCGTTAATGACTCATTTATCACCGCTCATCTCAGACGAGTAGAAACAAAAATAAATGTTCACATTTGCGAAAGTTTCTTTTTAGAATGTTTTATTGTGTCTCTAACACCACGAGGCAAACAATTTACAAGACGAAGGATGATAAACTGTTGATGGATCAAAAAGAAAATAGGAACCAAAGACAGAAAGAAGACATGGCTGTGGGAGAATAGGAGGTTGCCACCTCAAATACGCAGAGCCAACGGATTCTTCGAACACGACGGTTCATGACCAGACTGTGGCAAAAATAAAACGGTCTCGGTTGACGTTGAACGACTTTCATTAAATTTTGCAATTAAATAGATCCCGAATAAAACGAACGATATACTTTTAACAATCAATAAATCTGCATTTTTATGTGCTTCGCATGATTATCAGCTAAATAAGGAATTACTTCCTCAAACATCGTTAAGAAATTGATATTTGTAAAGATGAAGTGCAGCATTTTCTTTGTGGTACGGACTTAAATACTTTATTTAGACGAGCTTCCGCTTTCAACGGTTAAATATTTCGTAATTCTGAGCATTTCTGCTTTCCTTCAAATACTCCAGTCTCTACGTGAGGCTAGAAACAAGCCACGCCATAACCCAGGCGGTTGGTAGCCGACTTCTCCCCTCAGACGCCCAAAAAATCTTCACACCCAATTTGTGCAAATGTAATATATGACATATCTTCTTAACTTTCGTTATTATTTTACCATTTCATTTCATTTCATGCTGTGTTAAATATGCATTTCAGTTCTGTAACAATGCATGTTTTTTCTTCGTTTATTCTTTGTTCCTTTTCCTCCTCTCCTAACCTACCTTCCTTCCTTCTCTCATTCCTTCTTGGCGCGAACATGGCTTCAGTACAATTTAATTTTTTGTGTGTGGCCGTTAAGCAGCGCCTAGGGCGGAAATGATGGGAGGAGTAGGGGAGTCAACATTCTGGGTGCAGTGAATTAGTTAAGCAGTCGAGTTGCAGCTGAGCCAATCAATTAATTCGTTACCGCTGCTACTGGACACGTCGCATCGGGTATCAACGAAACATGACTCCTTTACAATTTGTATTATGTTATTTTGCTATTGCATATGACCAATGTTGTCTCTTGTCACGTGACCAACTAACAGTACTGATTTCCACTAAACATTGTGTTAATTTCTCGAGTCCTGAAATTAAAAGTCTGTCATTAACCGAAATTAGTACTTGTGAACATTAAGTAAAAATTATGCTCAAGGCAATCGACAATGATATCTCCTCTAACCTGTGTTTTCATTGCAGTGCATGTCAGTGGTGTGAAATGTCGAGTTACTGCCACGTGTGCTTATAAAAGTAAGCGAAACGTGAGTTGTGATGAATGCTGTATGCATTTAATGTTCGAATTACACACCTGAACTTTTTAAATAATTTTGGCGTGGAGGTAATTCCATCTGTGAAAAAAAAATCACTCATATTTGGAAACTGCAATATCACAGTTATTCATTTTCAATAATTTCATTATTTTCCTTTGTTCCGTTGTGAGCGTCACACATAACATTGCGTACCTGAGTTGTTACACGAACGCGTGGATCCAGATGTGAGAACAATGCACACCGAAAGATGAATGTCCTGCCAGCTTTACGCTTACCTGCACCGCACAGGAGATGTTATGTCAAGATTAACACAAAGTCGAAGTCAAGGTCGTGCCGCTACAAGACAGGAAGTGATCTCCAGCTGTGAGATCCTCTTAGCATCTAACACGAAATGTTCTCCAGTCTTACTTCCACCTTGGACTTCACACAGTCCTGGTTTCAATAGTCTTCTTCACACACAGTGGCATCCACGCACTCTGTTGTGCAAGAAATGGGAGTCCAATTCACACTGCTCGCTGCATCCAGCTTCAGGGCAATCACCGTGTGCAATTCGTTCTCACAAACGGCATCCGAGTAATCGGGGCAATAATTAGGACCACCATATGTGGCAGCGTTTCTGAGCTTCTTTCATCAGACGTATCCTTGGTCTCATAATAAGATTTGACGAGCCCCTCTCGAATGGGAACGTCCTCATCATTTCAGACTACGTGTAAATAAAATGTTATGAAAATAAGACAGTAACACTTTTTCATTCCAAATAAACTGTATTTAGTCTATCTTGATAGTGTACGAAAGATTTCTCATCTACCCTCGTGATGAGGATTTACGGACCTCGACGGGGCGCATGAACGTGTGATTCAGAAGAGGTGCTTTGGAGGAAATGACACTATCGAATTCTAACATAACCAATAATCAGATCTGATGTCGACTAAATACGGCTAGGTTAAATTAGATGCAAGAAATGCTTTCAGTTTCGGACACGGTTTACTGACAGGGCAGGTGAATCAATCTTAAACACATTAATTAATCAATTAAAGTGACGGCGAGCTGTAAAACTGGATGAAGAAAATGCTGTCAAGATGTAATTTCTTTAGATCGTTTCCCTGCAATTAGCGAGCAACAATACCAGCCTTTTGGGTTAAATTAACAGAGAACGCTGACCTTAGGTAAAAGCATCACGCACCAGACACGGAGATATGGTTCGACACATTACCGATCTGAGAACTAGATGAATTTGTATGGTCAGCTTCACGATCCGGCCGCTCTAACCCGAGAAAGAGCCTAATGTACCAATGACGTTCGACGTACAACACGCCCCTATCGAGAATCAAACTACTGCCGTCCAGCACGTGGCAAGTCACTGTCCTGACTGAACTACACGACCTCTCCACAAAAAAGGAAACTAGTTTACGTAAGTCCCGCCTTGATGTGAACATGTTAATTCCTGGTGGTGCTTGGTACAATGCGTGTTCATGTTAACAACTGTCACAGGCTGGTGGTCAGCCCGACGGACGGACCGACTAGAGCTCGGCCCACCTGTGACCTGAGTCAACCTTGTTTGAAGTGCAAAGCAAGGTCATAGCAGACATCACGCCATTGGGTGATAACACAAATTACAGCAACGTTCTCGGTAAATGACAGGTTAATTGTTCGCAGTTAACTGAAAAGAACGAACATGGCAGCGGTCACTATTCACCCTAGAGGCCTTTTATCTAATGTTTATTTCCCGTCTTTCAACCCATGACTTTTCCAAAATAAATATTCGACATGTGTGCTGTTTGAGTAGACGGACATTCGAAAGGTGATTTTCACGCCACTTAACGTAGGTCACTGTTGCATTAATATCATCCAAGGGCATTGCTGCACGTCTTCTAATAATAACTTCGTCAATTCTTTCTCCAGTGTAATCGAAACAATACGTTCAAACAAATGTCCCTTCCCACTGTTGGGTAAGTGTTCCAACAATGGGACATCAGGACCTATTGTTGCTAAAAACGCGACAGACACTGATGGGTTCGTAAGGTGGTGCCAACTCAGCTGCATTGGTTGGCACACTTGGCGTGGCCTCAACTGGCGTTGATCCCGCGTCATCCTCGGCACGTCACCCAATGTTTACCCCGTGAAGGGGAAACGTTTACTTGTCTCCATCTCGAACAGGAAGTTACCTTAAAACACCTTGCAAGTCAAGATTCCCGCCAGCCCTACCAAGCGACGGTCAATAAAGCGGGCATGGCTTTCACCTCAGCAGCCAAAGGATCACGCCTGCCATATCACATCGCAGAGCAAAGCTTACGGTACGGCCTAACGTGCAAACAAGCCAACTAACTCTATATAAAGATTGTTGTTTCAAACTTTAATTGTTACACAAAACAATTGCTACGTTTGTGGAACCCATGGGTTCATGATCATAGGCGAATATACAACAAAATCCAGCATTAGACCACCTCCAGAGTCAGTCAGCCATTTGAAGGACGAAGTTCATTTGAACAATAGTTGACAATAAGGCTCCTAGCTCAAAGAAGACACTAATCGAATTGTCGAGCGAATGTTGAAATAGTATTTATCGACAAATGTGTAAGGACGTTACGCTTTCCAGTGGGTGGTCGGATTAAATGACTCGTGTTTTATTACACGTTGGTATGCACAGAATGTGGTGGACTTGAGGTTGGCTGATCTACTTTTTAAATTGATGAACGTCAGTAAAATTCAACGCAAGAAATGAGTCGGAACGAATTTTACCAGTTACATAAACGTGGGGCCACTCCACCACAGTCACTTAACTCAACTTGGCAGCTACTTAAAACAGTGGTTTCTAAACTGTGCGTTGCATATCCCTCAAAGAAAGAGAAATAAAGAGAATATAAAACGAAAAACAAAGATATGAGAAAGATGAACAAAGGAAATCAAAAGAGATAAAGGAAAAAAAAAGTTACAAAAAATTTCGAGAGCTCGCCTGAATAATGTGAATAGTAATTACTGTCCTGTCCGTTCCATGAAGAACAGTTAAGAGACACTTCACTTTCTGTAATCAGTTCTAATTACACAGCTTCCTTATGCATACGACTGGCGACTTAGTACGGTCTGGGTGATCAATTTCGAGGATCAGTAAGGTCTTAAGCAACAAGTAGGAGAATGATAAGAACGTGGCAATGCTCATGAAGATTCTACAGTACAGTTCGCGACTGTAATCTTGAGACTTGCAAGAAATGCAGTAATTCCGAAGCGTTAAAGGCTGACGCCATCATTCCTACTTCCTCCTTCACCCCCACTTCCTCACCCCGCAAGTCTCAAGATTACAGTCGCGGACTATATGTAACGCGTTTTGTATCAGCCCCTAATTCGCAATAACAAACGCGCAATCTCACCTGAGGCAGTTAGACTCCCATTACTGGTGGGGTGGAACAGTAACAGGGCATTGCTTTCACGGAAGATGAAAGAAAGTTGCAGATAAAAGTGAGCGTGCTGTGCTGGCTTCAAGAAAAACATTTACGATCAACGCGGCTGAAAGCGGCAATATTTATCGGTTCCAAAGATAGAAAGCGTCCCTGATGTTGCAGTGGTTATCGCTCGATTTTGTACTAGTGAGTCCAATCGAATCCGAAGGCTAGAAATTGTAGTGGTGAAGTGAAGAACCCGCTTCACGCGTCCCTCGGAAATCCAAAATCTCTTACCGTAACATGGATTTCTCGACATTGTTTCTAACGGTTTAATAACTCCTAAGATCCGGCGAGGAACTATAATCATACTTTATCACCAGACAAACTGGCGAAGGAAAAAAAAAGTTCTTAAAATATTTCTTCTCAACCCACGAAGTCAATTCCTATCCGCATAAATGTGTATTTTATCAAATATTAGTAATTTATTGGCTATCTAAACAAGACACGTAATTATGCATTGAATACATTAGATATGAGTTACAAACTCGTAGAACACAACAAACTGCGTAAAACACGTAAAATATAAAAATTAACGTTCTTTTCAAAAATGGGGATAGGAAAGATATTTTCCTCGTTTCGAAGCTAGACCCAGTCTCCTTTCACGTAGCGTTTGAATAGCACCGTTGTGCAGGAAAAGAATAGACGGAATTTTAACCCCCCGAAGTTGTACATAATAACCCAGCTGTTACGTTACGTCTACAATGTGTCAACTTGTCCGGATGACGTAACGAGTGTTCAGACGTATAAGATAAAGCAGGGATGGGAGGGTGGACAAACATGCATGATAAAGAGCTCCTTACTTTGCACCCTTCATCAGAAAATCAAGTGATGCGCCCGTGGGGAGATGAGAAATGCGTACACAATTTTTGGTTAGAAAGCCTGAAAGTCAGAGAGTATTTGGAATACGTAGGTGTTGATGGGGCGATAATATTACAACTAATCATGGGGAAAAGGGTTAGAGGATGTGGATTGGGTTCATCTGGCTCAGCAGGTTACGATCTCTTCTTAACACTGTAATGAACTTTCGGGATCCATACAGGGGGATTTTCTTGATTAGATGGGCGAACTATAAAACTTCTCAACAAGGACTCTTCTTCCAGTGATTTAGCTAATCCTAATACCAAGTTCAATCAAAATATATTGAGAGGTTTCGAACATGTAATATGTGGGTAGGTAGGCAGACAGAGAGAACTTAACTATATCTGTTTTTTCTGTAAATAAAGCAGAGAACAAGATTCAATATCGGTTTTGTACTGGTCATTTTCTTCGAGTATCTCTACGTATGGTAACTTGATTATCCGCAGCCATCCAATTAAATCCGAAAACCCGTCTAGAGTACCAAATCATTACGACAGAGACGCAATCAAGAGACTTACTACCTCCCACACACTCTCTATTCCACATGCCTTTAACTTCAGAGCCCATCTTCTGCGTGGTATACGTTTTCTTTCATTTACAAGATTACCTCAAAGCTAGTCAGTCAGTAACCCACAGCGACATGGCAGAGGAGGGAACTTGAAGTGTTTGGGGTGGCTTAATTCCCTATCACGATCCAAGACACACACTCCCACATCCCCATTAGACTACACTCACTTTCTGCGACACGAAGTTATCGATCCCGGTTGCAGGGATGGACTAGTCCAGCGTTGTCCAACTGATGACCTGCGAGATGGCAATTGCTAGGGGCGTCCTGTGAAATCAACAGCTGGAATAGATTCCATTCAGATACTAATACGTGGGTAAAAATGTCACATCGGTATGGAAAATGAGGGCGAAGTTTGAAGAAAATGTAATGGACAATTTGCAAGGACATAAATTTCGCTGCAGGAAGCGAAACTAAAATTTTAACGACTGAATTATAGACCTTAGAAATTAATGAAATTATAAGAAGAAAATATGTCAAACGTAAATCACAAATAAAACACGAACACGGAAAAAGAAGAAAATAGGATTCTGAAAATCGGATTTTCCTTTATACCATTTGTCATTCTTTCTATGGAACGACGACTTGCGAACTTCTAACCCAAGTTTATATTCAAATTATCTTACAAGATACAGCTGACGACCAAAGGAAGACAATTTAACCATGCAAATTAGAACAAACTGGGAGGAAAACACGAAACATAAGACAGACGCTTACTGAACTACTTTCAATTCATTTCATGTCATGACACGAAGGGCTCTATCACCCTTCACACAACGCAAAACCTTCCCTGTCCAAAGAACAAAATCCTTCTCAGATGAAGCATGAATTTTATCGCGTCGTCGAAAGCAGCAGCATTACCAACATCGGAATATCACAAAAGGACCCTCTTGGCCACTATCACTCTATATCGATCTACGAAGCCTGCAACTCCATTATCTTTAGATAAGGCCGAGTGAATTACGAAACATCCTGATGAGGAATCGATACCCCAGGCGAAGTTCGACAAGGCTTCAGTAGTTCATCAACAGAGGTGCTTCATGAAAGGGCTAGCACGATTACAATACTTCGAACATGTCATATTGAACCGGGGGAGGGGGGGTATGATTACGAATTCATAATTTTGCATCGAATATGCGTTCTCTGCGCGACCAGTCTCAACAAACATTTTTAACTTTTTCAAAGACGAATGTCGGATTCAGCTCTACCCCTGTCATTAACTGCTTACGTAATTTAATAACACTGCAAACAATTAGATTTCCTATCAACTTTGCTTCGTCCATACTCTGTGGGTTTCATATTGCACATTTGGAACGTGTTTCTCTTGCCTTTTAATGTTATTTCTAAGTCTCTTACGTCATTTCTAGATTATATCATCTTTTATCCTGCATTGCTGTTTCAGTGCTCGGCTGTAACAGGGCTTGTTTGGCTGTTGTCAAGAACATAAATAAATTGAGAATTCGTTGCCTTAAGATTAATGATCTCCGTGATGGCTTGTTTGCTGTAGAGGCACATGACACTAACTCAAGACAACAAAGGGCGAATTTTCTCACGACCGTGGAAATGGTACATCACGACTGCAACTTATAAAATGCTCGCTCTCAGATACCGGAAAACGTTACGCCATACCGAAACAGTACTGATAATTACGGGAAATATCCTCTCATCCTAATCTATTAGTCACGTAAAGTACGAAGAATGCTATCTACAAATTGGACAAAAATTCAGTAGTGACTCCGTGTGAACTTGTCGGAGGGTACCGATGTTTCCCAGAAACATACCGTCTCCATCAACCCTAAATATGGTGGCATTATGTTCCTATGAAACGTTGATATCTACCTAGTCCACACGGCGTCACAAAACAAAAGAAGATCAAAACCCATGGCGATTTTACGGTGCCTATGTTAAAGTCAACAGTTTGAAACGCATGAAATTATTTTCTGTAACGTTCTTCCTTGCACTTTGTTACATTCACTACATAATTAACGAATAAATTAACTAGTCGACAAACTGGCAGACAGATAACCTACTTTATTTTCAACCCAAAACAGGGAAGGAAAACTACTTTAAATGAGTTAACTAAACTAACTTCGTGGTAACGATCTCGAAGGAGGAATCCCCCTAAACTCAAAGCTTGTAACTGGAAACCCTCCTACGCCATTTCCGTCTATCTCATACCATCACAGCATATTTCCCTTCAATCCGTCCATGACTCCTTTGCAACAATTCTCCCCTCCATCAGTGCTCCAGAAACACTACTTAACTATAATTGCTAATACACAGGCTCTCTGATGCTTTAGGCAATAATCCAAAGGACCTCTCCCCAATCCCTGATTTCCCATAAACCATGGACCTCGCTCTCCACGGTTCTGTCAAACGCGTATTAAACCAGGAATATTACACCGGCAATGTGAATTAAACCGTTGCCCTGTCAGAGTACACACCGCAGTTTCCAACATGCCTTCGTTCTGATCTTAACAGCTATTTTCGAACCACGTTTTGTAAAAGTCGTGAGGTGGATATTTACACAATCTTACCTTGTTCAGGAACTGGGTGATCTAATACCGGAGCTGAAAGGCGAACAACACTTACCTGAAAATAATACAGAACACAATCAGTCAACTATATCACTCCAGTGCTGTGAAAGTTAGTGTCCTTCAATGCTGTAACCGTAGCTCGCTTGGGGTCTGTACCACAAGTATGAATAAATTAAACAAAGTTAAAGAAACGAAGTCTCCAGCTGCAGTTTTATAACGTTGCCAGAAAAAAGCTTCAGTTAAATCAGCACAGCGTTGGGCATCACCAGAAGAGGGGACTCAAAATAATGAGATTTTCAAAACGAACTAAATATATCTGAGGGGCACAGCAAATCTAAAGTTTCTATTCACTCAAAAAATAAATTATGAAATAAACGTCTGTTTTAATGTTTAGTAACAAACGTTCAATGCATGTTGAAAGCATTCCGTTGCGTTTATTAAAATATGTCAAGAAAATGTGTGTCCATGTTACAGTACTTTTATTTCTGAAGGGACTACATCCTTGCCATAGCTCAGGGCCTCTGGAAATCTTAATCTGGTCCTGACCACTAACAACGAAACCAACCGCAGGAACTATTACTGAGCCTGTCACAACCTTGTTCCCTGCATTCTGTTTTCTCTTTGAGCGAAGACGAAGACCGAATCAAACAAACTTACACCTTCGCATTTCGGGGAATTTTTATTACAATATATTTAATAGTTTACCACCTGTCTGTCAATGACGAAAATTACGCTGTACATCCATTCAAAACGAACAAGCCTACATCAGTTTCTACTTACATCGCGTTGTAACATCGTAACAACACAGAAGGTTACAACCAGAACAATGGCCATGCGTAGGCTTATAGAAATCTTAATTGGCTTACAGACAACTCTTGAATGGGCACCCTAATTCCTGGGGGGTAAAAGGAAAATTAAATTTAATACACAAGGACACGTCCTAGCCTATTAAGAGACTGCCTTCTTGCAGAGCCCATTCTTTGTCAAGCGCAGAATTGTGCAAGAACAACCACGTCGTTGGAGTCTGTAACACGTGTTTCACTAACGAGCCAACAAAGGCTTTAACTGGCTGACTACTAGAATATAATTACCTACCAGTTTTTAAGATTCTCGTCTTCTGGGATGCTGCGTCTTGTAGTCTGGTAGAAAATGATTAACGTTTCAGAGGGGCCTCTTGCATTCATAATCAGAACGAACGAAACATCCCAGAAGTCTTCATATTAGCCGCTGTGAGAATCTGAAATCTCACTTAACCCAGTACTGTCAAAATGGCCAAACCCTGATGCGTACTGCAAAACTTGCATATTTTTAATGTATCATTATGAACGTGTCCAAGAATCTTCATCGAACGGCTGAGGAAAACACAAACATGTGGGGTTCGATACAAGATTCAGAGCCGGGACCTGCAGGAGTGCTAACCACTCGACAGCGACGGGTAGGTCCATGCGGCAGAATGCTGAGCGACCCGTCGGATAGAAGGAGACACACCTCGCCGCATGATTAATTAATGGTGCAGATGACAGAGTTCGATTTGCATCAATTTTGTGGTCAACCGGTCCGAGTTGCAAATTGTAATTAAATTAAAATGGATTTGCCTATCAGAGTCCATCGAACGCACACACTGGAGTCCACTGATATGAAAGAACACACACAGAAGCATGCAGGTTGTTACGTCAGACCTTGCTGCCCAATTTCGAGAGCCCTTTGCCCCAACCTCGTGACCTCATGCAGAACGTTATGATGGATTGCTTTCAGCATTCGCGTTCATAAATCGTGTAGTGCAGACTTCCCTGTCTTTCCTTAGTTATTTTTCTTTGTTTATATCTTTTCTGCCTTTCTACCTGACCATCCATCATCAAATTTACTTTCTCTCTTTACCAATTCATTTCTTTTTTAATTTCCTTCTTCTTTCTCAAAATTATCTTGAACATAGAAGATTATTTTTCTACTATAAACACAGTCTTGTCTCCTTCTGAAATTTGAGCTTCTCAGGGCGGCGAAGATGAAGAAAATACGCCTGTCTCTATCTTATCTCTTCCCATGCGTGCTACATGCCCTGTTCATTCAAAAATCTTTTAATTGATGTTAGACGAGTACTGTCTTCCGGAGTGTTGCACTGTGTAGCTCAAAAGACTTTTAACGACGTTTCAAAGGTGTGTTCTACCTCCATAATCATAGAGATGAGTACTACTCATGGTCCTGACGATAGAGATAGCAAACACCTCTGAAACGTCAGCAAACTTGAACCAGACTACACGGCGCAATACTCGAGACGAGAATCAATCACCTTTATACTAGATGTCGTGAAAACATAAAATCTGACCTTCACATTATTATTATTATTATTATTATTATTTCTATTCACCATTTTACAGAGTATTTACTTCTATGTACCTGAGGTATATAGTACAGCAGTTATTTCTGAAATGCATTTTGTTTTTAATACGTGTTACATGTATTATATAGATTTATTGTGAGGCATGACTACATACTCGTATACTGTATATTTTACATCAGCGTCTTTCGAATGATGTACGATGTATATGATTATTATTTTCTTATTATTATCATTATCATCGTCATATTACGTCGCGCCGACCGACTACAATTCCGATGATTAATCAAACTTTCTGGCACGCATACCCTGATCTGCGCTCGAAACTTTGCTGCGTGTCACCAGATTCAGTTTTCTGAGCTCGAATAGAATACACTTAAAATAAGGAAAATCTACATTTTATAGGCTGCCTGTACTTATTAAGCTGCATTTAACAATTTTTTTTAAATTTCCACAAAACAGTTACACGTCGACAGAAAAGGTTGATGTGTTCCCCTATCACAAAGCCAGAAAAAAGTCGCGCTAACGAGCAAAGCGATACGAGGCAGAAACACGTCTCCGTTACAGGGTTTTCCCGTACCCGCCAGCGGTACAGCATCTAGGTCAATTACAAACTCCCTCCCACAGCGCGCCTCCCTTATTAGCGGAACTTCTCCGTCACTGGTTTCACTCGCGACCTCATCATCTGTATCTGCAACGCGATAAATATGTTTACAAAAGAGGAAAGCCAGACAACTAATTAATTAAACAGCCGCAGATGAAAGTAAAATTACACACCATAACTGAAGTATGGGAATTATAGCCCAAACAGTAAGACCACGTGGCAGCAAGGCTGTATAAAGAATAACAAGGAAGCATGAATACACTCTTTAAGTGTGTGGAAAAGCTAAAACAGCTGTGAAAAGCAGCAACAACATTATATTTATCGCTCAATTAAGAACAGTTTTAATCTGAAAATGCTGTTGTTTAGTTCAGAAACTATTATATTTCCGTATCATATCTAAAGGCTACAAATTAAAATATACTTCTGATCTCTCCTCTTACAACTTCGATATTACTTCTCTGACCAATATATGCAGCATTAACATCACTCCGACAATACGATTGTATCAATGATATATAACACAACAACAAATGTTGATACAATGTGAAAAACGAAGAAATGATAAGAAAATTAAAAATTAGTAATTGAATTAAGAGTTTATAACATACACCTGATGACGGCTCTATGAAAGCCGAAACATGTCGAGAATGTTCCATATGTAAATCGAGTACTCGATACGGAACAAAGGATAATATTTTAACCATTTAATTATCTTATATTACTTTATTGTGATTGACGGACAATTTTAATATATTTTAATACTATTTTTAAAATGTTACATATGTAAATCGAGTACTCGATACGGAACAAAGGATAATATTTTAACCATTTAATTATCTTATATTACTTTATTGTGATTGACGGACAATTTTAATATATTTTACTACTATTTTTAAATAAAATCACAATATGACGCACCTACAATATCTTATAAAATATACAAACTTGTATATTATACGAAGCCGTCAGTCAGTAGCTCTTACTACATAACGCCGGTTAAGATGATAAATGGCTAACGAATTAACATCCCGGTATGTGCCTGGAGGAAGTGATGAAAACCACGAAGAACCTCAGACTGGATAACCTGTCTCCGGGCCAAATTTCGATATTTTAACCTGACAAATAAGTAGCGCTTAAGCACGTCACGACGTTCGGTGGAGTCCGTAGAATCAGCTCACACATACGGGCACGTTAAGTTGTTAGCAGGGTTCAGTAGAACAACTGTTCAGTACCAACTGGAGCAAATTCAGCTCTGGTTTGCCGCTCTTTCAAAGTATCACGGTGTTATTTACTGTCTGGGTAGCAGCCTAATTACAGAGATCACAAATCACTCGCTATTGTTCGCATTCCAAGGGTACCAAGAGAACTTGCTGCTTGTATGCTGGCGCACACCTTCGAAGCAATTTAAGAAGGCAGGTGGAAGAAAGAAACGTACATCATACGCTGTGGTTTTCAGAGCGACTAACATTTATGTTTAATGAAGTCGGTCATTACATACCAAGACTACACGGAGTTACATCCCAGAAGATACTCTTCGTATTCTAATGTGCTACACCCGTTTATTTTTTGTGGTAATGAGTGAAGTGTTGCCTGGAATGCAGAAACTGTATCCGCTCTTTCAACTACAATCCCTAGTCATTCACTGAGTCATCGTTGCATAGTAGCCGTGCAGTGAATGAGACTTGATGTGAGCATCGCAGTACTTCCAGCGTGGGTCAGGAAATAAAACAAGTGTTCCCAACACGACTCCTGAGGACACTGTCTCGGTTGCGCTTTGTGTGACGTGACACGAGAACCAATGGACGTGGCCTTCACTGTTAAGAAGCTCTGCTGTTGAAAATGTGAAACAATTTCACTGTTGCCTAGTTTACTACAGACATGTGGAATAATTAAAAATTTCCAGTGACATTTCAGGTACTCACGGCGACGGATATGAAAATGATTCATCCGGTATAACCGGGAGGTACCAGGTTCAAATGTCGGATCGGAGACCATGAATCTATACTTAGAACTTCGCTATTATTCTCACTTCCTTCAAACTGTGATAACGCCTTAAAAGGGCCAATATTAATTCTTTAAACATCCTTTCTAAATAATCATTCGCAATTTTCCTACCATGCGTCTGTATATAACCTACGTAGTTTAAAAATCGTCAACAAATTCCCACAGAATCAATCACTCATTAACATCATGTAAATAGTGATTAAATTTAACGAAGAAGTTGACCGATACGTAGATAGTACTTAAAGGGTTATTTTCTAGCAATAAATAACAGTGCACCTTCAAACTACGTAATATTTAAAGCATCACTATCCCACAATAAAGCTAGCATAGTATAATTCTTGTGACCACCATACAAACTTATAGAACAAAATCCAGGAACCGGATATGAGGCAAGTGTGCTAACAAATGGTACGACCTCTAGGTCAGGCGTGAGGCAACCGACCAGCTAAACTTCACTGGACGGTTCTACAAGGCCATTGTGATAGACGCCCGCTCCTTTCAGGTTACTTTGACCTATATGAGGACCACTACGGGCGACAGATTAAATTATCCATAACAAATTAGCACGAAGAAGTGTAAAGCGGGTACGCTTGGAGACTAAAAATGAGGTTATACACACACTGCCGTTGAAGCTCACAAGTCGAGTCGACTGTGGTTCTCGACTAGTTGGTCTGTCCAGATTCTTTCGTGAAAACCACTTTCTATTATTCTCCATCTCAAAATAAAAATGTTCACAAGTAGTTGCCATGGAAACTACTTGGTCTTATGATTCCAGCCTCACATGAAACCTCAGTTACTCCAAGACAACAAAGGATTGAGCAAGATTTCTGGACCTAGGAGGGGTGACGAAACAAGGGACTAGATAAATTTACTTGGGAAACTTCGTAATCTGTACTGCTCATCCAATTTTGACACCTTAATTGAACTGCCAAGGATCAGACGAGAGGTCATATAATACCACAGGGAAGTTAGAAATGCAAACACAATTCTGACCAGAAAACACCAAGGGAATAAATTACTTGGAAGATACGTACCATAAAATTGGATACTGAAGAAAGTGGGTGTATTGGTGTGGATTGGATAAAACTGGCCCACAATAATATCACATTTCTGGCTTCCTTAACGTCTCTTGAAGGATAAAAAAGACGAAAACACAATGGGGAATGTAAACAGATAAACAAATTACGAATTTGAGAGATGGGTGATAGCGACTGGGGACTTTATCCAGCGGAGACTGGTGTCATCAGGTTTAATTTCTGAGGTTCACTACCGCAGAGTCGTCTGATTAATCAGTGCACGGGTAATCGTATATGTTCGTTTCTTTTTGCGATCATCAGAGTTTAGAAGACTTTCCTGCCAAAATCAAACGGGACATCTTCGCAAAGGAGCGAGCCCAATTTTCGTATCAGTAACATCCAGTGTCACATTGCTCTAAGTCTATGCACAGACAACATGTATGTGTGGTTGGTAGCCTGCCTATTCGAGTAAGAATCGATCTTGCGATGCAACACTTCGAACCCACAAGGCCTGCAAGATGGATGCGTAATCTAAACACTTGACTTTAGTAGCACTTGCGGCTTGCTAAATCTCAGTACTGTTGAAAGTTTAAAGCGACAGTCAATTATCCCAGAATTCGCCTGTGGGGTTACAAGAGGATAAACAGACGAAGAAAGGCTGTCAGGATATCCTGCCTGAAGTAAACCCTGACCTCCAGAAATCTTGGTAAGTCACTTGGATCTCCGGAAAGATGACAGCGCCGGGTCTTTGAACTTGTTCTCCGCCAGCCAGCTGTGAGCTTTATTATTACACTTCCGCAAGGAAAGGACCTCAGGGGTGCCCTGCGAAGACTTCTAAGCAGGCAGCGACTAGACACTATCAATTAAACAAATTAATAATACGCTCGGAAAGTGTATTCCGTGCCGGAACACACATAATTTACTCATGCGTTCTTTGTAATGCGCATTTAGAGGTATTAAATCCTTTATTGATAGTTTCCACTCGGGCCCCAGATCGCAGCACCTCAAATATTGAAGACTGCTGTCTTCTTGGATGATGAGCCATGTAGTCGAACAGAAATCGGCCGACATTTTAGAAGTATATACTGCTTCCATTATCAGGGCGATCGCTGTGAGAAACATTACGTAATTCACATACGTAGATACATCTATGTACTAGACCAACAGCACCCGATATAATTCTCATTTTCTATGCAAGCACAGTGAAGAATACCAGCCTTTATAATTCTGCATCAGCAATATAAGTTACACACATCCCAGCAAACAGAAACTCAAGTGCAGTCTCCTCTGCATTTATATGTAAATTCCATTTGACTGTGCAACCAAAAATTAAATTCAAACTGCCTTCTTGTGTATTTAAATGTGTCTGGTTGTTGGCAAGGATAGAGCAGCGCCAGTCACTAGTTTCGTCATTTGCTTTATGGCGTGGACACAAGACAGTTCGGTTTATATATGGCCAACATGCAAAATGGAACACGCAACGTTTCCAGATAGCAAATCTGGCTGTATAGCAGAATAATCTCCAAACTGCATGATCTGCATCTTACAAAGACATGCACGCACACCAAATACTCCGTCAGTTTCTTCTATGATAGTCTAGTATGAGCAAATGGCTCTTACAACATAAAAGTAAATCATCTTGGCAAAAACGGGACAATACCCTAGGAATCCTACTGATGACAGTATGACAAATTACGGCTTAAGACATTTGGACAAGTGCCTGGAACAGCGCTGGCCGTCTTCAGCACCAGCTCACTACGTCATTACATTTTTACAAACAAAATGGAATTACCTTCCCTGGGGTCAGCGAAAGTCAAACCCAGAATTCCAGATTCCAATCATAAATCTGAAATGATCGAAGAAAACTTAGTTTAAATCGCAAATGTGGCTCGTTCAAAAGACAAGTGACGCAACCGTCTGTTAGCAAAGTGCCTTCCGCCCGAAATAGCCAGCCGTCAAGTTGAATCCATTCGTAACCGGAAGTCGTTCTTTCAACTTGATGTTTTCATGAACCGGCGCCATCTTATAAAGTACAGACTGACTGAATATACGAGTTCCGCTTACCTCAGAAACCCAGAACATCGCTATGATTTTATTTAACGACGCCGTTTGCAGAAGTCATTTAACGTCGATTAAAATATGATCATGATGGTGAAAAATGATATGAAAGTCAGGGACTCTGATATGTTTCTGATTATTTTCATTCCTTTACTCAGTCGGTCTTCTTTGGCAAATGGTAGGATAGTACATTCCAGAGGGCCTTCCAAATCCTTGCCTACTCACCACCCACAAGTTTCCTCATCTCATTCAATGCTAAAATTTGGCAAACAAAATGCCAGTGTAGTTAAGTGACAGAAAACTTCATATGAGATCTGAAGTTTTCGCCCTGATGATGAAAGTACCAAGCACCTCTGAAACTTCGGAAAATTTCTATCAGACTACACGGCACAACAACCCAAAAGACAACCATTTTCAACCAAATAACCAAAGCACTAATTACAGATTACAACTGAGAAATTTCTCCACCATGTAACTTTCCAAATGTCCTTGTTACTTAATCAGTTTAAGGTTTAAATATTCTCATCGGCAAGACAATCTCCGTTCACAGTTCAGAGCGAGGGACAAAGTTATAAAAAAGGTTAATTACAACTTGTCATAAATTCGTAATGCATAGCTGAAAGAGAGACATTTCACATTCTGAAGCTCACAAACCGTGACCGCCTCTGACTGACCTTCGTAGCTGACTCGTGCCTTGAACTCCGGCAAGACACTCATTCTAATCCCAAAACACGAAAACGCTTCTCAGATGCAAGCCTGTCTGTAACACAGTCCAGGCAATCGTCTGCTCTCTTCCCTGGTAAGAATATGTCACCCACCGACCCAGAGAAATGAAATGAGTTCTTTGAAACGTGAATACTGATCGCACTCCATTCACGGCCACCAAACGAGAAATTAAAACTGGGAACATTCAGACAAATCTACTGCTGAATGAGAGATGAAAGTCAGGAGGCATCTTTATCTGACGAGTTCCTTTTGGCAGCACAATCGCACACACCAGTCTCACCTTGAAGATGACAGTTCTTCATCAAGGGTCGAACGAAGTGGCGAAGTCTGACTGGCACTGCCGAAGGACTATTCAACGTCAGTCTTCGGCCAGATTTTATTGGCATTAACTTTCATGAAACAGTCGAACTGTTAATTTATTGTGGCAATCTTACGAAAATATACGACCGACGTTCTTTTATTTACTGCCATTACGACGCATAGTAATCGCTTTATGCACTAAACCGTTGCCAACAAACGGAAAAGGGGTGGTCACAGAACGCCTTATGCAATTTAAAGCTGTTACAGTCGCCTAGCAACCATACCACAGAGTGAGAATAAATCACGTTTCGGGAGTTGACTCCACGTCCATCTTCAGGTGATCGACTGCCATTGTATTAATATAAACGTTTTGTTGCTTTTTTCTGATAATAGTGGCAGCTTTATGCATCAAGTTTAATACCTGCAAATAACAAACAACTGGGGGAGTTAGTATATAAGCCAAGTGTTCAAAAGGTTCACATTTTGATCGTGGACGCTGCTGATAACGTCAGCGGAAAGACACGTTCCTTCTAGTCCATACGCCCACGATAACCGCATCCTTTGTTTGTACCTGGAACCGGCATCCCGTTATCACTGTCTTCTGCTAGTTTCCTGCAGTGTGACAAACGTGTTTATTCAGCTGTTCCGCCAATGAGCTTATGTGGATACTTCGAGCAAGAACACGCACTGGATACTGTCTACGAATGCTGGGGAAAGCGTAAAAAGTAAAAAAAACAGGAAAACGCTATTTCATAAAGTTCGATGCATTGAACACTAAAAATCCGTATGCCACTCGTCGAAGCTTCAATCATCCATGCTTTTATGTGATGAAATTGGACCTTGAAACCTTGCACTGGACCACCTACTTTAAACCCGCAACATTTTAGAAAAAGATTAAAAGGGGCAAAAAGAACCCTAAACTATTTTTATTGTCAGACAGTTATTGATGTAGGAGAAATCAGCGTTATGTAACATTTATCTCCTGCGCCATCGAAACAGGCAAGGAAGTTCACAAGCAAAACATCGAGTCTGACAAAAGTCTATCTTTAATAATTCACCACGCCAAGAGCCAACGTACTCTTTCGGCCTGTACAAATCAATCATAGAACAAGTACGTACACAAAGAAATGTTTAGAACAAGAACTAATACGATCGATGGAGCAGCGGAACTTCACAGCAGGGCTTCTTCCCAGCTCCACTAGGGGACCTCATATTGTCAACGCGTACGTTTGCAAAGTTTCTTTAGCGTGTACTGACATCGCACTGATTCCCACTCCACAATACTATACAACACGTTCCCCGAACACGCAGAGCCTGATTTCCGTGTTACTGTTCTGTCCTCAAGCACTGACAAGCGTATACAACGACGGACTGCATATCAGCAGTGTTCTCTACATTCAGCATTCAGCATTCAGAACAAACTACTTTCAACGGCTTTGCAACATTGTGTTAACTTGCATGGTAAAAAATAGTTACCGCGTCATATTTACGCACCTTTAATTGAATTGTAAATAACAACGGCAATCAACATTTTTTTAAAATAAATAAGTTATATGTGATCCTAGTTGATTAGAACGTTTAATAAATTGTCATGACATTTCAACAGAGTCCACGGCGGACCGCTCGTCGATAAGACAGTCTTGCCAAACATTAACCTCGCCTTCAACATCCGAATATTATCAGCACCAATAAAATAGAAAAAAAGGGTTGTTCCCTAGTTCACGGCCTACCGCACAGCACGCTTCGACAACGACATCCCGAAATAGCATAATTTCTCGGTTTTCTTACGTCTGATCGGAAACATTACTTCCTTTTCCGGACATCGGGGCGACGTTAGATTCCGTGTGAGCGGTAGTGAACATCCGTTAACTCTCAGCTTCTGTTACCTTACAGAATTCTAAAAGGAGCACGTAGATTCCGTGTGAGACAAAAAGCTACAGCACACTATATGGTTACGAAGTGCGGGTAATAATCGCGTTTAATGCAAGTTTTGTAGTCAGTAGCTTAGACTATACAGCGTCGGAGAGTGTGTGAAGTTACGTATAAGAAAGAAATGTGGTATATTCAGATATTTCATTTCAGCCAATGTGAGCTAGAAACCGTGTTACAGTACAGCGAGGAAGGACCAAAGAGACAAACGTGGAAGCGGCGAGAAAAATAAGGAGTAAAAGGAAAAAGCGATAAAAGCTACGAAAAAAGAGGATGAAATATAAGACAAGAAAGAAATCATTCCCCGTCAAATTTCAACGGCTTTTACACAAGTATAATAATAATAATAAATTTATGTAAGACTTGAGGTTCTCACAGCGGTGAGTATGAAGATTTCCGTCTTCTGGGTTGTTGCACTGTGGAGTCTGGTCGATATTAACCAACGTTTCAGAGGTCATATTCATCGCCCTGATGACGGAGGCAGTATGACCTCTGAAACGTTGGTTAACATCTACCAGACTACACAG
>NW_019060875.1:229679-242022 GCF_000696155.1 Zootermopsis nevadensis
CTGTTTCAAACAATGGGCGCTGCACCGAGGGACAGGAACAAGGAAGCCGAGGGAGGGTGAACATCACGAAGGGGGAACTCAAAGGGCAGAATCGCAAAGAAAGGGACAGAACAGATAGAAAGCCCGAGGCTGTTATATTTACGACCTACAGCATCTCCCTTCAACAAGACTAAGCGAACGGTGGCGGGGGTTTCCATGGAAACCAGTGAACCACAAACAGAAGACGAACAAATTATAATTTTCTCGAAACGACAATTCTTCTCACAAGTTCCATCACCACCTTATTCATAAAGAAGAAGATAAGAAACGTGACTTATAACGCAATTTGTAAGGAATATCTTCATGTAAAGTGTTGACAGCGAAATGTTTCACCCTTCATTAAAAGTGACAGACTTATGTCACATAGGCCGTTAATATAAATAGAACAGAATTTAATTTTGAAGCCGAAAGCAGTAATTAAAAAAAGCTCAGGAAATGAGTTAGTAAGGCACCTGGAAACGACAGTAATAAATCTAAATTACATTCATGACGAAATTAAGAACATGTCTTGCTACTAGTTATTTCAGAATATTTTATCTTCCCATGCGGTGTCTAAACCTGTAATAACTGATGCACAAAAAACGTGTGTACTCAAAGGAAATACATCAGACACATACATAATTTCGTAACGTGGAGCTTTACAATTTGTATTCTTTGCGTAATAGATAAGCCATTTTCCAGAAAATCTATAAAATTCAAAATGATTTATATAAAACAGGGGTTACAGTGGACCTACATAAACTAAAATTTATTTGTATGACAGTGTATAATATAATCCCGCAATACCAAATTTAATAAAATATCGTTCAGCAGTTTCAGAGATGACGGACGGACAAACTGAAAGACAGATTCGACTTTCCAGTGCGTCTTACTTCCATGTATATCGCAAAGAGAAATGAGACAAAATCAAAATACAAAGTTCTGAACATGAATAAGAGCGTGGGAGGGAGGGGGCGGAGGAAATACGATGTACAGTAATTAAGCACACAGAATTAAAATTCTATTCTGCTCTTCTCAGGCGAACAGCTGCGCATCACAACGAAAAATCTCAAGGAAAGAACTTCCTGTACAATGAAGTTAATTAAAAGCATCAGATTATAGAGAAGAAAAACTGCAGTTGCAGAATGTTGTCAGCACAAGATATACCGTCCATTACGCACATACTTGTTTCGAGATAGTCGATCCTTGTTAGCACGGCGATCTGAACTTGAGAGTTGCCTTTAAGCACGAAACGCATTTTGGGAGAAGAATCAGCCGTCTGTGGCTATGAAAAGGATTTTCCTGAAAAGTTACGAAACCTGATACCAGGAATTCTAACGAACATTCGATCAATCAGAGTTTCGCTCTATTTACAGCTTTACTTTTTAAAGTCAAATGTAACTTGATACATGCCTCAAATAAAAATTTTACAAAGCAAAGAAATAAAGATTTATGGCGCATAGAGTGTCTGATACGTCTAGACATCTTAGGAACGAATAACGCTCACAAAACATAATAAAGAATGACGTCTTAGGTCTGAAATACATGAACTTAAATAACATGGGACGGAATGGTTTGTATTCAACGTAAATTACGACGGCAATGATCACAGTAACAATAACAAAGAGATACATAATATACAGTTATCGGCGCTAATGGGACAGCAAGAATTCAGATTTGATACTGGGACGTCACTCCTAAGATTCATTACAGGAAGCCAGTTTACCGAGATCAGGGCACGTCTTGTGAAGGAACATAAACTTCTGAGGAAGCACAGGACAAAACCATTATTATTATTATTACATCTATTTACAACTTTACATGATATTTAATTCTACGTACCTGAGACAAATTTTTCCCCTGAGGTACATAGTGCAGCAGCTATTTATGAAATACATTTCGATTTTTAATAGGTGTTACATGCCTTAAACAGATTTCGAGTGAGGCATCATATATTTTACATAAGCGTCTTTCAAATGATGCATGATGTTCCTAGAATGGTGGATTTCTGAAGTTGTTGTTGTTGTTGTTATTATTATTATTAATAAATGAATTTTCACTGTCATGTAAATTGTGTTCATTCCCAGGCACTAAGGACCTTAGGACTTATTCGTTTTATTACTTATAATTTTTCCTCTCTAGACAGCCTTGTTGTTTTATATAATGCTTTAATTAGGTCAAAGCTTGAGTATGCCTCGGTCGTTTGGAATAATCTTACACAGACAGATTCTAATAAATTAGAAAATATTCAAAGAAAATTTGCCAGTTTATGCAATTACCGATTTTTCCAGTTTAATATCCCCCGAAAATATGAACTGATCCTATCTACTTTAAATTTTAGAACACTTTATTCCAGACGACGACATCTCGATGCGTTATTTCTTATTAATGTATTTAAGGGCAAAATAAATTGCCATTCCATTATGGACGCTGTTGGTTTACGTGTGCCGGCGAGGCAAATAAGAGAATTTTCTACTTTTAGTGTGAGCAGGGCACTAAGGCATAGTCCTTCAGCCAGGTGCGTCATCGCTGCAAATGACGTATGTAAATCTTTGGACGTATTTAGCATAAACATTGTCTCCCTTGAGTATTTTGGGTTTGCCCGTACTTGGCAGTTACATTTAATACTGTACATGTATAAATTTAGTTAATCTGTTTGTGTACTATTTTTCATTATTATATCATTATTATTGTATGTATTATCAGTGTTTGCCTGTTATTGGCTTCTTGCTGTTGGCAAACACGTAAATAAATTAATTGAATTGAATTATTATAAAATTCGTAATGTAGCAGCGCAATTTCTGACTTGTTGATCGCAAATATTGGGGGCATGCAATGCAAGATATTTCTTCTTTGTACGAGTACTGAAACGCAAAAACAGCCAGGTCTTTTCAGATTCTGTTAGGACAACTTACTGCACCATTTTAATCGAAGTTAACTACATTTCTACTGAGGAACTGGGGATCATCGAGCGGGGTTGCACGCACCATTAACACTCTCCACGCTCGCTTACAGACAATGGCCCAACTGATACGAATAACTTACCAGTGAAATAAACTCTACCACCATTAATAAGCTTCTGGAGCAAATTATTCGTAACTTGTAGACGACTGTGGTTGTACAATTTCGGCTTTTGGGGATGAGTCGGGCCTAATGCTGAGAATGTTTTGGCAACACTACAGATGCCATCTTCAGAGTGAATATCTAGTGGCTGGGCGTCATGCAACGTTTACTGAAACGTTGGATAACACTCAACATTCGACGTGGCTCATCCCCAAAATCTGAAGCTGTACACTGAAATGCAGCATGGATACGTATAGAGCTACGTTAAGGCACGGTTCACATTACGCGGTTTGCGCCGCGCGGTTGTTTTTACCATAGATGGCTCATAAAGTGTTCACATTCAACCGCGCGGCCACCTATGGTAAAAACAACCGCGCGGCGCAAACCGCGTAATGTGAACCGTGCCTTAGAAGAAAGTTTTTGTTCTTTGCTCCAAGTGCATGCAGTGAGAGCAGTAACATCGTTTAATGTTTTTAAAAGGCGATTGGCCCCAAGGAGCACAATCTTGCAGTTCTCAGCAATCTGTGTTAACGACTTAAGGCTTACGTTATGGCAGACCTATAGTCTGCTTCCAGTAGGCAACGACTATGACCCATACAATTAATAAAAACTTATATTATTTTAAAACAAATGGCAGCAGAGCTGTTCTGTTCTTCGTAATTAAGGAAATATGAAGTACAATGTCGTTACATCCCACCATCACAGTTACAGAAATTTAAAGAGTCAGACAGGTACCAAAAATCAGGTTCTTTTTTAATATTACGTATTAAGGAATTGGGAAATCCTAATATCTATCCTTAATAGAAATTTTGTATAAACAACATCCTGTTTCAAGAACCGTATAATACACACATAATAGCATCACTCATTAACCGCGGTTTAACCAAAACGCTAGTTTCAATTATCAGCGGTTCTCCACAAGAATTAAGTTTTGCACCCGCGGTCAACTTAATCCAGTACAGATACTGACAAACTACTTTTACAGATTTTTTAAAAATATTATCCTCACACCTGCGACAACATTTCCAAAGATGTGATTCATTCCCTTCAAGCTTCCAGACTAGAAGTGTTCACATTTTTAAGCTGTGATGAGCGTTTCTCATAACTCCCAGTTTCACAGTCCTGGAAACATATCCTCCGCGGGTAACAAAATATCGCGTTTCATCACGATGTAAAATATTATCAGTGCGCAGACTCCCCACAAGGTCCCTGAGTTTCGTAACATTCGATATGAAAAGCCGAAAATCTGAAACAAATTAATATCAAGACTAATGAGTCCTGAAATGTCGCAAGGCACGCATTTATTACCAAATATTCCATTCTAGTCACTCCCTTCCACTCTTGTTCAAATAATGAGCACAAGCTCCAATCTCAAGTCACTAGTTGGTTGATGACGTAAGTGGGGGAGGGGGTGGAATCGAGTGTGCTATATATCACGGTGTCACAATACATGTTTAATGACGAACACTGCAAAGGGCGCTGATTTCACGTGACACAAATCACGCCCACCTTTCACATTCGGTTCCATAAGTCTGTTTGCATGTGTTTCGATATAGTCAATATCTTAGACTTCTGGTACTCACAGCGGAAAGTATTAAAATCACAGTCTTCTGAAATGTTGCGCAGTGTAGTCTAGTAGACGTTTACTGACGTTTCAGATGTACTAAGGCAGCAAAACGTCGGTAAACTTGTACCAGATTGCACGCTGCAACTTCCCAGAAGACAGTCGTCTTCATGATTAATATTTCTCCCTCCTCTTTCTTCATCCATGAGTAGTACTGGATACTTTGAAGCTAGCTCAGCAGTTACACTTGTCCTTTCATCAATTTCTTGTACATGCATATGTTATTTTACGGACTCCGTCTTACTGCGTTCTGTCTACATATCCAAATCAAACTTTATTTTTCTTCAGCTATGTATGTAGTTAGCAGTCTGCATCTTACTTTATCACTGTAAAGTCTGTCTGTCCCTCAACGGCTACTTTTAAAGCAATTTAAGAAGTCTCATATTCCATTATTCTTTCTTGTCATTATTTCTCAGAAACATGTTTAGTTCCAAAATATAAACTCAGTTTGGATAGAAAAATAGTTTGCCTTAATACAGCGCCTGTCCTAAACTTGTTTTTAAAATGTATTTTCGTACTTAATATTAATGAGATATTTGTTAAAATGTATTGTATCTTAGTACACAACGGAAACCAGTCTCAGAAAATAACTGATATCTTACCTTTCAGAAACTCACTCCGAAAATAGCCTTAAAATTGCACAAGAACTTTCTGGAACAGTAACTCAACATGGGATACAACGACGTGCTTCCAACACATTTTTAATCCATCGTCCATAATATTCCTACCATTCGCTGCTACATAACACAGCCAACACATACAACGTCACTAAAACACAGTGGTTAAAATATAAACATCTGAATTGATTATTCAGACTAATGAAATCATGCACACTTCCGTTGTCTTATAATTCAATAAAAACGCAAGTTTAATATTATGACGTCATTCTTCCTTCTGACGTATCAGATCACCCCAACGATACTTCAAAGTCTCCCCTGTTTTAGGGGTTCTAAGGGAACGATGGATCACCCTCACACTTGCCATTCCGTCTTCCTCCATCCAGTTCCCCTTCAACTTGATGCTCTGACTAACACAAACACTTGCTTTATCATAGGATGGATTCAATTCTGTATCAGATTCGACAACACAAATCAATTCCCTGGGCAAAAACGAATGTGTACTGTCTGGGGCACAGAGTAACCCGGAGAGACAGAGACGGACATAAGCATTGAAATCGTGATAGTAGGCAGAATATCCTCGCCCTAGTCTTAATTAATCAAACCGTCTATTAAGACACGGGCGTGCAGGTACAGCTCGATGCATTCTTAGCATCAGCAGGACGGAGGTGGAGGCGAAGACAGGAGAAGACAATTTCTGTCGAATTGACATCGGGGCTAAATCGGCCGGAGCATGAAGCTCACCATTCACGTCAACCTAGTGCCGAGGTAAGAATGCATGGCGCTAAACCTCTACTCCTACATACATCTTCAAGGCTTGGAGCTCAATGAAGCAGAAGGACAACTTTCCCTTTGCTACTGAATGAAACAGAATATTTTTCGAAACCCTACACGCACAGTTTCATTCACTGCCGTATCCTACGAGACTGACAAACAGCTTTGTGGGGTGAGTGACCCGCTGGTAAATCTGCAAGATTTAAGAGCCATTAGGGAACACACCCACTTCACCAGCAGCAGACACTACCACAGCCAGTTTGAGGCGATCTCTCGCGATTGTCTTGACGGAAGTGTGAAGACCCTCCCAAGTTGTTGTATGCCTTGCGGGTTTTCCCTGAATCACCGCAAGTTTCATTCACTACGACACTTCCTCTGTTACTTAAAAGGCCAAAGAACACGTTTAACGCTTTGAAGCCGAAGCTGGGAAGGTCCACCTGCGCCATCACAGTCTACACTCGCCGCAAGTTATCTCCGAGCCAGCCAGTCGTGGTACGGGTAGAGTAAACGCAATAGCGTATGAGGCTCAAACTTGCATTTGTTTTGCGTTCAGTATACTGCCCTAAGATCTATTATTATCCTCCCATCTCATTCCCAATCTTCCAAGTGACCAACATTTTACGTGTTTTTTCTCCTCCACCCGATATTCATGGTAACCTCAATATCTTTCCTACTCTGACAAAAGTATGAAACTATAAATCAAAGAGCACCCCCCCCCCTCCTTGAACGATAAATCTGTAGGTCGACCGCTGAAGGTGACTAAAGTTTGGAGTACGTTACCATGGTAATGGCGATAGTCAGTGCAGTGTCTGTCAAGAAGACGTGGCAGCCACACTTACCTGCAAAACAAAGGATAAATGAACACATATTACTTGTTCAGTCAGTCCATACTTGCCTCAGAATCTCGTGAAAGTGACTCGACTTTCTCACTGTTTCGTTCCACGAATAATGAATAACAATGAGTGGCCTCTTTATAATACTGAACCCTTCTCTTGAACATAGTTTACGTTTCCATTTAAATGTTTTCTGCTTTATTATGCATTAAGCTTACTCAAGCTTCATCAGATGACGTAATGTGTGGCCAAGGCTGACCAGGTAAGAACTTTGGAAGATGACGTCATCTTAAGAGAGCCAAAAGTATGTTGACACGTCGTGAGAAACGTTCCTCGCCAATGAATGATATTATTAAATCGGTTAAGAATAAAAATATTATTTTTAACTTATGACGCCCACATTAATTTAAACGTTTCCGAGCAAATGAAGAAGTCAGTATCAATAAATAATTATAAAATGTATCACGGAGAGTGAGGAGATCAGGGGCAAGTAGCACGGAAAAGAAAATTAGTAAGCGGTACAGAATTTTGGGAAACATACGATGCTACGAGTAGTAATTTGTGACAATCCTATCAAAATGCATCTTGGAAGAGAAGTGTTAATATGTGCATCGATTCAGGACTGGGTCATACGACGGGGTTGTTGAAAACCCAATGATAAGCTTTTATGTTTCATAAAAGACGCAATTTCTTTAAAAAAAAATAAAGATAAACTTTTAAAATAGATCATACAGTCTACAATACAATTATATTATTATACAAATTACTTTTGTACATAGAAAATATGTATTATTATGTTCACTAGTAACAAGAATTACTATAGACTATCAGACATCGCCAAAATGTGGCTGCACCACAATGTTCTCAATGTTAACATAGTCCTACAAAAAATCACCTAAATCTTTAGATATGATGATATAATTAATCTCTACACCAAATTTCACACTCGTGCTGAACGATGAAACGCAGTATTCTGAGGATTTTCGTAGATGTCATCAGATTCTCTCGACAAATTCCGAATGTCTTGAAACAGAGCACGACCGCCTCCTTCCACATCTTTACCTACTCACTATTTCAGATTCTCCCACTTTATTCAACATATTCTCGGAACTTAAGACAGTCTTTGCATAACCTAAGAAATCAATTAATCCATGCATTTTCAGCCTATTCCATTTCCCTGACCTGACAATTCAAAAAATATGTCAAAGTATTTTCAGACTCGGTATTACAAAGTGTCAAAACAGTAAAAATTAACGAACTTACACCAATATTTTTGAAACGCAGGCCGACATGGAAACGTGTAAGGAATATGTAACGCCGTGAAAACTTCATAAAGCCCCCTCTTTTCAAAAACCTCTTATTTTTCTTAAGGGTATGAAAGTAGAAGGGTCTGTCGTCAAGGTTTCAACGAAAAATAATGTGACGTGTCATGTAATTTCAATCCATATTTCACACCACAAAAACTGTCTTCAAAATTAATGACAAATTAGTTACGCATGGGTCTCTCTGCCATAAACAGAGTTTTGTTCTTCTCCTTTATCAGTGTCGGAGCTCCAACAAGTACGAGGACGACAACATGATAATCAGTCAATCAAGACAGGCGCATCTTTTGAGTCGCACAACGAAAGACACAGAGCTGCAGCATCAGAAAGTAATGGATGGCGTTCAGGAACCTTTCAGAGCCATACTAATGTTCACTGCAACAACAGACATCCATGCAACACGACGTTAGGAGATTCCCGACGGTCTCACGCAAAGCAAAAACACTGGGTGTTGATACTGGATTCCTGGGATGTAACGTCGTCGTATGGACTTTCAGCTACAAACCAACGTCTCAGAGGTATATACTGCCTCCACCTTCAGGGCTGAAATGAGGGTGTACGAATTGGAGTGCAAACTACTTGCCAGAAGATCGCACAATTCGACTGAGAAAATTAGCATTCCTGGAATGTCCAGCTTTCGAATCTCGTTAATATTTCCGGCTGTAATGACATGTTTTCATGGTTTAACTCAGTCTCCTGAAGCGAATGTTCGAGTATAATATTATTGAATAAGGCCACTAGTTTCTTTCATATCCTTTCCGTTTAACGACGATATTACAATTGAAGAAGATAAATCAAGCGTGAAATGAGATGGAAAGGCAACCACAAATGGAAGGTCGACAAAAAATGAGAAGCTGGTCCCAGCTCAGCTTGAAGTGACTGAGGTAACCCGCTAAAACTGCAGTCAAAATAGTAATCTATCTGAGAATCGGGCAGAGGAATAGATATATACGTTATTAAGATACAAATTTTCATGGCTACAACAAAAGCAAAAAGTTTACTCTGATGGCGATGAGTCATCGCCCTGATGATGGAGGCAGCAAGGACCTCTTAAACGTCGGTAAACTTCCACCAGACTACACGACACTACAACCCAAAGGACAACTATCTTCGTACTCACCGCCTTCAATCCTACAATATTTACTTTATTGTTTATTTAACAACGCTGTCAGTAGCTCAGTCTAGATAACGTTGAATTATAGGATGATTAGTGAACAATCAATTGCAAAAATTCAGGGACGGAAGCGATTGTCGCCTAAGAAAATTCATTATCCAGGCATTTTCATGAAATTACTGAGAAAAACAACGAAAACCAGCAGTCATTATGGCAGGTCTCGAGGACCTGTCAAACACGAAGCAGGAGTGCTAACCAATTGACGGTGACACTTGGTAAATAATATAACAGTTAAAGAAAACATAATAACAGCGGTCGACAGTTATTCAGCTATAATATCAGTCAGCTTTGGACCTATCCTTACACCTAGTTCAAATCCTCAGAACTAACATCTGACGATCAATTTTAATATTATCCTACTTTATGCACATTAATCTCCCAAACGGTAAGTCCTCTAAAGGCGAAAACATGTTGGAACATAATTCCTAATTCTCCATGCATTCTACATGTCCCTCTCATCACTCCAAGCACAGATTACGAACTCCCCAACGCCACGATTCACTAAACCTGGTCATAACGTTTAATTCTACTCGCCAACCATTCGCCACTCACCGCAGACAACCAGAGAAACATATTTGCCTACCCCTCACTGCAGCCTATTTGTAGAAGCGATTCGAACCACAAACCCAAACCTTCGGTTACGCTGGTGCCAAGTGGCTCGGTGGGTCAGTTTCTTTAACCAGAATCTGCAGCCCGAATGGCTTTGTTAAGCCTGTACCATATGTGCTAGACACGACGAGAGCTTTGAAATGCGGTTAGTGGGTCATGCAAGCATGACACTTCATTTCAACTTTTCTTTCTTTCGTCCGACACCCAGCGACTCATTCCGTCATTTAACTGCCATCAAGAAGACGGATCCCCCCCCCACTAACTTCTATTTCAAGTCATCCGAGTGTTTGGGCGGATTGTAACCAAAGAATCTGAGTTTAATTCATCTTTTACGACCAGATGTTCGTCTAAAGGTCGATCCCTCGCAATGACAGGCGGAAAGGTAAACGAAGGTACAAAGCTCCCCAACAGAATTCAAGTTATCACAACTAATTAAGTGGACGCGGATTTGAATCTGCTTTTTATAATGCTTACTGTTAGTACGTTTATGTTGCCATGTTTAGTGAGAAAGACAATAAAATAATGATATTTGAGGGTTTCAAAATTTACAAAAGTAGAAAGACACAGACGAAATATAACGCATATATCCCCATCTTTATCTGACAAACCAATTAAATGACCCACACCAAGACGTATTAAATTATTTACCCCATGTTTACGTAAATATATGCCTATCTAACAGTCCGATGCTCATAATCCACTCTCCTTCCTGAACAGACGTGACTCATAACAACAGACGGCATGATCGACCGTCGAAAGAGTCCGACTGGAATGCGTGTGTATTGATTCAATCGCGGTTGAATTCACAACCACCCGGAATTTCATGTACCAGTAACGATCTTTCGTGATGGTTTTTTCCGTATCCTAACCTATTTCGGGTAATACTTTTCGTAACCGTCTTCAGGTCACATGCACTAATAGTATCGCCTGAAGATTTCCGTCTTCTGGGTTTTTGCGCTGTGTCGTCTGGTCGATGTTTACCAACGTTTCAGAGGTCGTACTGCCTCCATCATCAGGGCGATTCATCGTTTGAGCCCTAAGCTACGTTAAATCGTGTCTACTGCATCTGATACGACAGTCATTAAGATTTTTGCTAGCAATCCTATATTACTTCAAGCAGCAAGACATGCCACTTTTGTCAGTAGAAGGAACACCGCACAGCGGGTGGTATCGTCCTTCGTTAAGCGGCAAAGACACCGTTCACTGCCTCGCCACTTCAAAGAAAATGACCCGGTAGAACAATAGATTGAGTTCTGCTTCCACGTCCAAGGAATCGAGTGACTCGGTATTTGTTCAGCACTACCCATCTGCTCGTTACCTCACTGCACTGCGTGACAGCCTCTTGTCCAGCGCTCTCATATTCAATTGACCGCGGCACAACTTCCATCAGGCGTTGTACAGGTCAGATGTGTCTTTACATGTAATTTGCTTCTAGTGAAAGTCAATATTTCCCTCGCTGATTATACTGTACGAGGTGGACGTAAAGCCGATAAAGAAGGCGCGACAAATATACATTCTACGGGTAAAATGCAGAGTTGCTGATTGTTAAAGCAAGTAGTGTATAGTTACCATTAGGTTTTGGGCCACCGTATCGTTTCCTAGTGCAGATAATAAACCAAGCCAATTCATTATGATTCATTACCACCCGTATATGTACTGACAACGCATTTTTACACTGGACAACATACATCACGATTTCTCCTTCCTAATCGTCCAGGTAACGGTTGTTCCTTTGTTTTCCCAACTTCTTGTTCTTCATACGTAACTGGAAAGAGATAAAGAGATTGCGACGAATACGTTTTCAAGCTCTCAACGGGCGGCATATCAACGTCATGAATGAATCCCAATACCCAGTAACATTGGGACTGCAATATGAATGGGGCAGTGAGTGGGTACGCTGTGGCCGGACCTGGTGGAGCCTGACAGACAGGACAAGACATGAAGACGACACAGGGACGAACGGGCGGCGAACATCGAGTGCGTTCACCTTCACGGCCGAGCAGGTCCCGGTAAGGTAGCATGCGCGCACCAAACTGCCCAGCTTTGAGAGCGTCGCAGTCTAACAGGTCTGCCTTAATTACTACGTCCCGCCACACAGATATGTGGTCACTGGAAGGAGCGACAACCAACTGTTACGTCAGCAACAGGAATAATTCCAAGTACTGGAACTGCAGAAAATGTCCGTCATAACATGTTCTTCTGAATGCATGCAGGATCATTAAGCGGTTCTTATTATAATACGAAAGTCATGAGAGATTTCTGGTTGTCACGACAACGAATACTACGACTGTAGTTTGGAAGAAATAGAC
>NW_019060875.1:242033-266939 GCF_000696155.1 Zootermopsis nevadensis
CCTCTGAAACAGTGGTCAATATCTACCAGACTACATTTCACAACATCCCAGAAGAGACATTTTCAAAATAAGTTATACTGTATTCTTGACACATACATATATTTATATTTAAGTCGAATGTATAATTGAAGATGATGAACCAATTTTAACTTGTGTTCCTTCGGCGTCTCTTTTGTAAGTGTATCAGTAACGGTGGTTGGCCTAGCAAACAGCCAAAGATCACATCCACTAACTCCAAACGTGAAAATACACAGCGTGAGAAACACACCACGCTCATTTATCGTCTTCGGCACGGAGTTTATACTTCAGTGAGTACAGAACTAATGTCATGCCGTTAGAAGGAATTGGCACCCCACTGCAAGCACTAGTGTTTCAAAAGTGACGGCAGTTATAATACTTCTAAAGTGGTGCAGCGCGAAGTAAGACTCAGTTGACTCGCATATTATTTAACGATGCTCGTATATTAGTTTCATAAATCAAATAGAACTGGAAGACATGCGAAGATGACAATGCATGGTTAGTCGGAAATTATGGATATTTCCGTATCATTCGCCATTTTTACTAATTTTTCATGGCTTTTGTTCAGAAATTCTGTTCCTTTCGCAGGTATTACTGTAGACGAGGCATGGTGATTTTTTGAGTGCCAGCGCGCTGTTCTGAGCACTTATTTTAAAAATACAGTGATCTTAAAAGTAGGCGGCGCAGCCTAAGGGCAAGGGGTACTTGTACTCTCCTTCCTAAAACATAAGATACGTTCCACTATAAACTCAGAAAATATATGTAGTATAAAAGTCAGACATAACTTATAGCTTGTTTTATTTCCGACATCTCTGTTTGAGACGGAAGTGTCATTTCGTAAGCTGTTTATCTCCAATTCTGCTTTTAAAAACACAAATATATCACTAAGCAACAAGAATAACTGCTTCACACCACAATTATTTGCTGTTTATTCAAACTAGAACTGAGTGCCAGACCGCCATGATATTTTTATTTAAATCAAATAAAATTTATCTGTTATATTTCCAACGTAAGAAATAATTTATATTACTGAAAAGATACAAACAGATTTCAACTACTGTGAGACAGCATTATGTTTGTCACTGATCTCCTCAAATACGGTAACAAATAAAAATTCAGCATGCAACAATAAATGCTTTTAAGGAAGATATTTTGTATCATGGGAGGAATTAATTCTAAACACTAGGCAGAATGACTTCAAATTTGCAGAATAAATTAATCAGGCTGTTAACGGAAAAGTTCTTCAAACATACAACATAACGATTTTGTTTTTTTCGGTATAAATTCTATGAAGAATCTCTTGTGCAAACTTTTGGTGTGAAGTGCAAAGTACTTAGTGCAAAGCCCCTCGCAATGCTTCCAGCTCGGAGTGCAAACAATCGTATTTGGCCAAGTGATATGGGTATAATGCTGCTCCAAAGTCAATATTTTCCAAGTAAGCCTTCCTACAGACTGAAGGTTTATGGAAACCACTCAGCCAACACTCTTCATCAAGCTATTTCAATCACATTTCTCAATGACATCCGGCCTTGGTTTCGAACTTCACCTATTTGAAGCACGATGCTATGATTTTTTATCCAATTCTAACCAACTTTCAGTGTACGGAGCATGATATAATTAATCTGAGCCCGTAGTATGTATGCATGTATGCCTACTGGCTGGCAAGAAGCTAAACCAAATGCTACGCCTGTTGCAGTGGATCGTCCTATTTTCAGACGCCAGCCCCGGCTCAAGCTACATCTCTCTTTTTTCTCTTTTGGTGTTTACGTGTTTTATTATTGCTGTGATGTTGCACCGAAGTCTGGATCCATTTGGCACCGTGTAAGAAGACACTTCTTTTCGTTCCTGGTAGCCCCAGCCTAGGTTCTGGTTTCTGGAAGGATGGGTCGTAAACAAATACAATTGCTAATGGCTGGGATGTTCCTACAGATACTGAGGTCTTTGCTACACTTAATATGTATCAGTATCACACAAAGTGTGTAGTCACACAAACACTGAAACCCGTCTATAACGGATAATAAATTCTGGGCTATTTTGCTAAACAGCTTTAACCATTTGATATGAGCCACCCCGGTGTTCGTACTGGTCTAAAACTCAATATCTTTAAATACAACTGATTTCAAAATCCTAGATATTATTGACCGAGACACATCGGCGTGCTGAGAACTGCGTGACATCGGCACAAGAGACACGAAAATCGACTAAACCACAGGCCGTTCCGTAAGCAATGTGTCACTGCAACATAATCACTACGTAATTTACCTTTGTCTGACAAACAGCGGGGATACAAAATGTGGGGGGAAAAGCCGCTTGGGTAATAAAATTATGCTGTCAGGCGTAAAAACGGAATTATGTAATATGATGTTGAAGCAACGATCAACTACTCTGGAATGAAATGACATCATAAAGAAAGCTTTGCTATCTCCAAAAAAATAAACGAGACAGGAAGTTAAAATGGCTGTTTTATGGGTTCTTGCGCCTTGTAGTCAGCTAGATATTTAACGACGCTCCAGAGGTGTTTGCTGTCTCCCTCATGAGTGAGATGGCCGCTGAAGATGGAGACAGTAAGTTCCTCTGTAACATTTCTACCTACCCGGTTACACGATGTTACATCACAGATGACCAACACTGTCAGGAGTTTTGTAATTATCGGATTACAATCAAGGCGAGTGACTCTGTCCTTCCAGAGATGTCAGTCTCAGGTGCAGTCATCAGTACAACTTTCTCACATCAGAAAATAACTTCTCTTGAAGACTTCATGATGGAATGAGCAAAAATGTATTACAAAGATATGATCTGCAACATTTTAATGCCCGTTCCCTACAACTTTAATTTTTAACGTTGGATAACGTTTATAAAATCACGGTACACTCGACGGAAACTGTAAGACGTAAGGTAACGCTGGTGTGTAACTTCTTCAAACGCCAATAACTCGAGACCTATGTAAGATGGAGAATAAAACCTATATGTAAATTGACGAGTAAATAAAGGGTCTTTTATACATGATGTTTACTTTATTCTACAATGCATATTTTACACATTGTTGAAATAATTACCCAAAACATGCAATAACTATAACCTCGTTCCTTAGCTTCAACCGCTTGCCACATCTAAAGCGTAAGAGTTAGATCAGGACATATTGCGAGTGAAATACGTAAATAAACACGAGCTTTTCAGATTTGCAAACAGATTTCAGCTAACTCTTACGGTTTAGGAGTTTTGGCCATTTATTTGGTAACAAAGAACGGTTCTAGAGTGAGTGTGTTGAGTACGTGACGCAACACATAGATAAGCTGTCGACGGATGACGTCACGTATAGATAAGATGTAAAGGTATACATTAATGTGTAAATAAAATTTTATTTTAGTATAAATATACTTCTACAGTTAAACGTTATCCAACGTTAACTAGGGAACCGTGGTTCCACTGTCATTTTTTATTTATATTTTACAACTGAAGAAAGGAACAGCAACCGAGTGCATAAAGCTTTTGTTCTTCATTCAAGAGAAAGAACACAGTCAGTTTAATTCATCTTTGTATTATATTTTCCTCGTGCAGAGCTATATTTGGTAAATACAGGCACAGGAGCATGGTAGGCCCTCTCTTTAAAAGTGTCCGTTATTAGAAAATGGATTTATTGAAATAAACGCAGAGCGGGCTTGTGGATAGATACCAACATTTAGAATAAACACGCTGTCTCCAGCTTCTGAGCTCAAGAGACGGAACGTTTCACCAAAACTTTGGTGTCTACATTACAGGTCCAAACGGAGTTACAATCCCTAAGACCAACATCAACATTTATGAACAAAGGTACTGAGAGTCAATACTCTATTCAGACATGCTTCCTGGTGACAATTGGCATAGCAGGAACCGAACTTTCCAATAAACGAGGTTAACTCGTGAATTTGTAAATCTGTACACACAGGTATTTCGTTGTTATACGGAATTCACACTATGGACGAATAAGGGGAATGACTTTAAAGGAAATGAAAGGCAGGACTAATAAAGCCATAAGCAGCCTAGTCACTGCTATGAATCATGCCAAACCTGAGAAAAAGAGCTTAAATGATAATACGCAATGACCTCCGAACATTTTGGCAATTTGTAGGAATGACGTCACTGCTACAGCTTCTCCGCTCTCATAATGTAAAACGAGAAGGCGAAAACGCGAGACGGTGGCAGATCGAAGCGAAATCCAATACAGTGTAACTAAGATGAAAACATTAACTACACAACGAGGCACACAGTGAACCCACATATTATGTATCACTTTGACCCGTGAGAACTGAAGGTTTCGATACAAATAAATCTGATCAAAGACAAGTAACACTTTTATCAAAATTAATCCCAGGGTTGACATATGAAAATAATGATTTAAGTGACTTTCTATTATCTTAAATATATATGAAGTGAGCCCCGGGGGAAAAATGTTTGGGCCAAAATCAGTTGTGACCAGAAACTAACACAATAATAGCATAAACGCAATTTGTTCTTTCTGGCGTGCGGCGAAGGCAGAAGTGCATACAAGGAAAACTCGTGGAAACAGCAGATTTGGACACAAATGCAATAGCCTGGAGGCAAGTTGGCTAATACTGACCCGGACCCTACTGAATGATTGTGCACGTGCGAATTTATTACTAGGAAATCGTCTCCTGGCTCCTGTGCCAACGGTGACAAACCTCTGGTATTCGCAACAGCGAATTACTGGAATCATCACGACCTACACCTGACAGTATTGGTCGGCAAGATGGTTGGTTGGTAATTGGCTGGTTTGTTAGTCTCCGCGTGTAGTGTTTATGGGAGACATGGACGGTGGTCATTTTGAATACCTACACTAGATTCGCTAGTTCACCAAGTACCAATGCTGACGTATGTAATGATTTTGTTTCTTAAAACACCTTTATTTAAGTCCCTGAATGTGCGTATACATCTTTTTTTGGCATACCAGTATTTTAACACATTCACCACCCCTCCACCCCCTCTCGTAAAAGTTTCTGTCAGCTCGTATTAACGTTGGAAAAATTAACTTGCAAAATTGTCGAAGTTGAGTTCATTAGTCTTCATACCAAAAACATTCGCCACTACTGAACAAACTAATCGGCTTTCTGCTATCCAATGAGTAGTCAAAGAGGATTCGACTATTTAAGAACTGTCCCATGGATACGAGACCCAACCGGGTCATATCTGAAACGACGGAAGTCCATGACCGATTTCTGCCCTCAGCCAGATGAAACCGTTTCACATCTTAACACATTTACCTGTGTTCCATTTCAATATTATCATCCCTGTTATTTGCCTTGGAGTATTTTCCTATTACGTTCCTCAAACTACGTACATTCGATTCTTGTGCTGTGATGGCAAAAATTATCATTTTTATTTTTCCCCCTGATACATCTACGGTGCGTGGGCTGGGAGGTCACTGCTACGTGTTATGGGAACGAGCATTACAATTGATGTGAACGCTGTAATGAAGGTCATTCATTCTCGCTCGCCGTGATTCAACCTTTCCCAGCACAAAGCAACACCCAACACATCCTGACTCATACTAGCGAGCCCGTCTCCTATGTCGTTATTTATAAACATTACCAACATCATTCAGATATATTACTATCCACACCTTCCCTGGGTAAGTTTCAAAGTGTTAGCAATATCAACTTCCGGACAATGAATCGGCATACCGCCGATCATTAAAACAAAACACAGACTTCTACACAAACGCAAAATCCGGAAATAGACGGTAAGACTGACGAGTCTGTTTCGGTCGGATCCGGTAGAAGTGTGATGTGAAGAAAGAGGGAGTCTGCTGTCAATGAGACTACAGCCACAGTCACCCAATAAAACCGAAAGCCACGGCAAAATGGTCTGATCACTCAATAATATGACTCATACCAATTACAATACACTGTTCCCCACTTGTCAAATTCACCAGTTCCTGGAGTGACATCATTGCACGCTCAGATAACTTTTAGACAACACGTTCAACCGAACCCTTCAGCACGAATCCCGAAAAAAACAACGACGACGCAACGTGATTTAAAATGGCCACTGATCAGCCAACTGCTGAAATGAACTACTTAATCGCCAAGAAACTCAAATGCAGATTGCTGGAATCAGATAAAGCATACCACAAGCAACAAGAGATTAAAGTGATCAAATACGAAGCTCACACACAGCATGAGCAGAAATACGAACTCCCAACGAGGACACGTATTTTAAAAATGCATTTCTTACCTTTTGCATGTCCCACGCCCTTTCATATTCTTACAGCAGACACAGTTTTATTAAACAGAACACAATGAAAAAAAAATACTGGCTACAAAGCTGCTACTCTTACTATAGAGCTATACAGCCTACGTCTATTTTACGAAGACTATTAATTTTCCGAACGATGAAATTACAATAGTCGATCAATTTGATAAAATATCAATTTGGGATCAAGGTGTGGGCCTAACGGGGAAAGCAAGATAAAAATTTCCCCAAAATCTTTAGTGTAGACACCCATTAACAAATTTAATCGTAACCCCCGAGTAGTTTCGTCTTATCACTCGCAGAGAAATAGACACGATTTCCCCATTACGCGTACATTTTATCAATTTCACCCAAATAACGTATAAAAGCGGTTGGCTTACGTAGAAAAAGTGCACGGAAAGAGAAGAAGAAAAATAAAAATAAAGGCAATGCTGCATCTGCGCCTGCCCTTGGACATGAAGGCGTCTGGAGAAGTGGCAGTGAAGCTCCACGCTTTCCAAACCTCGGTAATGCATGGACATGAGCGGTCACTTTAAGATTCTGGCCACGTGACCACTGCTACCCATTGAGCACAGGGTCGCGAAGGCTTCTGAGCCGGTTTGGACGTGGTGATGAAGACAAAAATCTCTGCCTCTGCCTGGAATCGAATCCCGATCCTTTATGCCGAACCAGTTATTTTGTAAACAAATTTCTGAATGTGACCACCACATCCTAGCGCGAAATATTAATTAACCAATACGTAACTGTCGCCGTTGGACACAAAACAAATTGGAATATCAATCAAACATGTCCATGAAACAGTTCAGGCAATTTCCAATATACGTTTCCTGCACTACATCCAGGTTTCCAATACCGAACAAAATCACGTATCCAGCAGGCAAATCAATGATCTGAATACAAAACACAGTGCCATGCGTAGAGCTACGGAATGGCTCGCTGATTCACCCCCCCAAACTGCCGCTGATTTCACCCTTCGAGCAAGACACAACAATAATGACCAAATACTAAATAATGTCTCCCCTTCTGTAATCGGCACGTGGACCCGAGTCCACATTACTGCCGGGTGCAAGGAAATGGTTGCAATGAATCAGTTTTGGTGAACCCGACACACAGCAGCAGCAGCGCAGGTGTCTTTGACGGGAGATAACAGAGCGCTGACTAGAACAGCGGCTCCCAACCTTTCCGGAGTCAAGAACCCTTATATAATAGTACGAATTGTACTTTATAATATGTATTGTATTATTATTTTTATTATTATGACTTTTTCCACATCCTATTGTCATCTGAGTGTCTTATGGATCCATGGAATGTAAATAAATAAATTATTATTATTATTATTATTATTACTAGAAGACTATCCTAATGAAGAGTTTTCGAATATTGGCTACTGATAATCTAATGTATATAATGCTGTATCTCCAATGGGATTATATCATAATTTTGATAATGTATAATATAGATTGACATATCCTATATCAATGTATTTTTGATCTACAGGAAATAAAGTATTACTATTATAATACCAGTGAGTTCTTTAGGGATCTGAAACCCGTCTGCCTCACAATGTAGAGCACAAACAGGTACCTAGACTAAACACGTTTATTTAAAACGCAGAAATTTAGGCTTTTAGGCGCATAGTTTCAAACCTAAAAGACGTAATAATTTGCTATTACAACTTACGCAAGAGGGGATATGAAATATTAAACAATAAGACAGCCATTTTTATACTCAGGGCCGTGAGAATGTAAAATCTCAAATATAAAATAATTAGTCAGAAATCCTCCGTTGTCAGGTCCATATAAATAGGAAATAAAAGCAGGTCCGTCGACTGAGGTCTCCTGGGTTATGACTCCGTGCGGTCTTGTCGGTAGTCAGCAATGTTTCGAAGACAAGTACCGCCTCCAACTTCAGGAAGAACTGATACACAATCGGCAAACATTCATAGATGTTCCGCAAACAGAAACTCCCCTGTAAGCCGATGGGACCCCGTAGACACCGATCTTCAATGTTTATTTGAAGAAGAAAAGAGGAAACAGATGTTCTGATGTTGCTGCTTTCTGGCCGAGTGTCAAACAAAGTAAGATAATTTGGCAATCAATTAATTTGTTTGTGAAAAAGAGGGAAATTTATACATTTCCACGGAAATAATAAAGAGAACTTTATAAACTATGCACCAAGGCCACCTCCACTAATAACAAATTCGAAGTTAGAATTGCGATAAAATACGACTGTAGAAAAACTATTTTAATGGCTATGCGAGCCAAATGAACGATAGATGTCTTCTTGAGAAACAGTGTAATGCACTTCAATGGACATATAAAATCGAGTTGAAACCCTTCCTATCGATTGGATTTAAAAAGCAACGAAGGGAAATAAAGATTGAGAAACGGAATGATTCGAACTTAAAATTAAACACTTAAGAAAGCGATGAAGGAATACAGCCAAGACACACACAAACAATCTTGTCAACTTTTTGTGATTTACTGAATTACGTTGTTAGTAACTCAGATTACAGGCTGAAAGCATGGAACGACAGGACAACTTTCCCTCAGGGATTGACGAAAACCTCTATAAACTACAAATATCAAGTTTTCGGGGCGAGGTTTGAACACAGATCTTTCCAAACACAAAACAGGAATACTTACCACTCGACAGTTAACAGAATAACTGCTGTTGATTCTGAGAACGAAAGTAAACGCTTGTCGTTAGCAAAATATCAAGTTATTAACAGCCAATGCTGGTGGTACACAAACGTTACCACTGCCCTATAAAGGATTAGCATATCGCATGTGTTCATACTCGCAGAAGTAACAGTATGTGGCCGCAGTCGTAGAATGCTAATGGAACCCGCCTGTTAAACGTCGGTTTAGCCAATGGACAGCTTCTGCTCGTTAATTAAATTGGCTTCCAATTAATCAGTGTGTTGTTTATAGCTTTGTGTGACTGAACATCAATCCTGTAGTAAACACACTGGTTTCTGCCACTTTACAAATGATGGTATGGAACGGGTTTTTGAAAATACGACACGGTTAATAAATAAACTAAGAAAACACGAACTTTTTTTGATTTATCGACTGCACCATTCCCGATCAAAGTGTAGTGGCATTTCCTTAAGCCGTGTCCAGCAGCGACTGACTGCCTAGTGTTAAAATCCAACACGAATTTCTTCAGAATTCGTTAACTTTCAATAAGGTTACATTTGGCTTATTCCATTCATCAGGTCATATTAACACGGACTTTAATAATAATGTCACCTCCAACTTTTTTTCTGCTTATCCACGCTGCGCCTAGCATTATAATTAGAACACATGAGGTCTAATCCTTCGGGACCACAACATACACCACAACAGCAGCATTAGTTTGTTGCAGACGTACTCGACGAGGTCACAGACATGAAAGTTTAATTTCGAAATGCTACTAAAAATAAATTTGTCTCAGTTTTTTTAACATCCCATGCGATGATTATTTCGAATTCAGACCCCGTCTAAATATTTTGTGCAACAATTAGAGAGGGCAATAAATATCATGACACAATACCGCATAGGTTCCATTAATCCACTCATACTCCCAACAGGCAAAGGGAGACATTTAAAAGGAAACAATGCAAATTAACCCTTTGAAAATACATTTTATTTCGTTTCCATGGCAGCAAGTGTAGTATTATTCTTTCCAGTCTAGTTTCATAATAGTATCAACGAGATTTCCTAGAAAGATTAACTGATAAGTTACTAAATGACCCACACTGCAGCGACCATTGCATTGTTATGGACGGGGATGCGTATCTATTCACTGTTGCGGATATAATAGCACGCATTGTGAGTTCATCTGTTCCCTTTTGTCGACAACGGCTAACGGGAACATGGATCCTGTTACATCCTAATTTCCTGTTGCCAAAACAGAATAGGCATCACGATGTGACGAGAATAAAGCCTTTCACTAATAGGCCCAGATCAAAGCAGAATTTACAATGGGATAAATCCGTCACACTGAAAGGGGAGTAAATGGAAGAAACTAAATGATGTGAAGCCATAGAAACAATCCAGTGTTTCTTGTAATTCTGAAGTCGTCACGGCAACTACAACATTGAAAAATTCCAGTGCTGGGCATAAGCATTCTGTACGGAAAATAAATTTGTATCATGTTACCCTAATAACAAATACGCAGGCCTACATAACACAGAACATTTACCTCATTTAGTATCCAACTCATCTTCTGTTCGGAACATTTTTCGATTTCAGTATAGTTAACTAAATGAGCCTATTATAAAAACATACAAACAAAACAACTACAACAAAATACTGTTCTTTTAAACACGTACACATATTTAAAGGAAATAAGGAAACAAATTATATTTTAATCACATAATTTAATTCTGAAGCTGACAAATAATTCCGGCAGTAAATGCAAATTACGTACATGTATTAGTTTTGAGGTTACCACAGAAATCCACGTAAACTTTAATCTTCAGAGTTATAATGCTGTGTATTACTGAAGTAAGATTCCGACGATCCGAAAAACCTAATGCCAATGCTTTAAGTATGGAAGTTACCTACATAAGGTTCAGAACTTTAGATGTGTATAGATTTCATCAGTTACTCTCGTACGTGTAGAATCATCAGCGATCCACTCTCGTTTGTTACATACAGCCAATGTTCAAACGGCGAACAAGTTAAAAAAAAGCCTCTGTTGCAAACACATCTACACTTCTACAGCAATCCAAGGCAACATAGGAAAGACAAAAATATTTAGTAACATGGCCAAACATTTGTTAATCTAACACGTTTTATCTTATCTTTAGATACGTAAACAGCAGAAGACTAGATGATATGGTTTCCATCACCATGCAAGATTCTTCTACCCCCAAACAGACCGAGAAACACTAATTAGACAGTAAAATTCCGTTCAAAATTACCTGATAAAATATATAAATTTTCAAAACGTTAAGCTGATACGAAAACAATACAGAGATCACAGGTAGGCTACGTACAACAGCATGTTCTGTACTTCATTGTTTCTTAGTATGTGGCGACGTAATGAATTCAAATGTGACTGCACGATCTAACGATAGACCAAAACGTGTTAGCGTAAAAGTTGGATCTTATTCAGCCTACTCTGCCATTTTATGAGCCCAGTGTTGTCATTTCATTGTTAAACTATTGTCGAAATTTTTTGCAGCTGTATTTATCTACATTCGACACATACTGCGTTTTTGTATAATTCTGTAAAACTTAATTGTTTCTGTGATGCGTATGACGAAAGATTATATAAATGAAAATAATAACGAATCACGAAGAATAGTATGGCCATAACTTATGAGCATGCAAAATAATAGTAACGCTACCCTGAATTTAAAGTTTACTACAATGAAACCCGTAGGCTACACCGAAGTTTACACCAACTGCAAACGCTGAGTTATCCATTGTAAACCGTCATATTTATTGGTACAGAATTAAATTTATATTTGAATATTATATCCCGTCTTAACAAGTAGTGTCGGTGGCGAAGTTTGGAAACTCTGCCTTATTGATTGGTAAAGAAAGCTGAATGAACCCCTCTCAAGAGCCAACGTACGACGTAAACATTCACGAGCGCCCTCCAACAAAATCGGCAGTCTTCGATCAGACAGGGTATACCCACAGCAGACCGCCCGATTCGCTGTGTTAACATGTCGTTCCCATCAGAAGCATAATCACAATGGTATGATTCAATGGTCATGAACTATAATTAATAGTGTTTATATGACACAACTGTCAATACTGGAATGCACATTAAACTTGTAGGTTATTTTGCTTTCATTCTACATTAATAAGAGCTTTTGAGCTGGAAATTATTAACGCACTGACTGGAAATAACATGAACAGGACACAGTAATAGTTCGTTTGAACGTGAAAGATTTAACTTAACCGGGATTTCATTTGGGTGATCAGATCCATTTTCAAATGCAACATATACGTTAGCGAATTTCGAAATAACACTAAATGGTCGTTGCACTGAAATGGCGGATCCTTAACTTCGTGAAAATCATGCTGCCAGGCAAGAGCCTAATGACAGCCTTCTGTAAAATTGTATGTAATCAGCTGTCCGCAAAGGACTCCTTTTTGGACATCACAGATTAAAATTTGTATTATATTACTAAATACAAGATCCGTGGTTTCTAAAGTTCGGGGTATTTTCAAAATCGGAAAAGGGAAAACACATGCTTGCATAAAAATAAATCTCTGATAAAATTTTGCAAGAAAAAAAGACAGAAAATACGATGACGTAACTACCAACTGATTGACAATCTGCAGACGCCCTGCTACTATAACTACAGCAGAAGGTTCAACACCACTATCACAAAAGCCCGCCACTAGACCCAACCCTAAGCAAGTTCATTCCAATTCATAATTATCTCCTGGGGCCGCATATTTCTTTTGACACCTGACCTTCGTGACATTGTAATTCATGTTTAGCCCAAACGTATGTAACCACATACAAAACAAAGCATAGAAACTCTTTCATCATGATTTCTTTATTTTATAAGAAAATATTAAGACTTACGGCATTACGTTCACGTGTCTGTCCTTGGTCTAATAAATGTAGGGATTTTAAAGAAATCCTTCCATGGATAATACCATCGTAAGTCCAGGTCGAGTGGTTAGCATCCCTGCTTCATATTCGGGAGATTCTAACTTCAAAACCTCGGCCCAAAGATAAGCAACCTTAACAGACTATTCGTGGTTTTTCTCTGACCCTTCAGGCGAATGCCAGGAAAGTACGTTAATTTATACCACGCCTGCATCCTTCGAACCCATTACAATTCATTATTCATAAATCAACCTATCATTATGCATTATACAATCTAAATTACTGACAGCGTCGTAAAATAATCAAATAATAATACGTACATGGCGACGTTATAAATGAGCTTTTGCGATTACCGCGACAAATACCAACTCATACTCGTAATGTAGTGTCTCGAAATTTCGTGTGGCAACAGACCTTCAAAAATAGCGACTTTGGTTAAGGCAGTTTCTTGTAGAATGTGAAAGAAGGAATTGGAAACGGCGAGAAATCGTTTCCACAGCACCGTTAACTTTCCATTTGACAGCGATAAGTAATAAATCACTGGAGCAAGTCACGCGCAGAAGTTAGGGAGACAAACATACCTTTACTTGTTAATTATTACAAACATGGCTGTTGTGCGAAACTTCGAAAGAGCTTGCATATGGCAGATGCAATGTCATCGAAATGCCGTGAACTTAAACGAAACACTTAAATGAAAGCAGGAGTCTACTTTCACGCCAAAATTGTTTTTGCGACTGAATCTTTAGTTTCTGAAAACAAATATGATTAAGTAAAAGTTTGAATGAATAACAACTATTATTTACCCTTTTTTACCCCTGTTGTTTCAAGGCAATGACCTAGCTCAGCAAAACACACTGGCCATTCGCAATTAGGCTTATACCAGAAACCAGTGAATTATACACCCATAACCTTCCAACCTTGCCGTAGGTTAGGATTTTAATACATTGCCTGCAAGCACGACGCAGCACAATACGGATATAAAATAAAAATAAGAACTTAAACACATATAACACTGTATAGCGTGTCCACAAAATTCTGTATCTTACATGTCCAGATTAACCTGATCCCAAGAGCGTATTGTTTACCTCTAGTGCGAAATAATGACAGACAATACATAAAAACACATGCAACAAAATGGTATAACACAAACCAGTGCGTTTGTTAGCGAAGTGCAAGCAACTCAAATGTGGAGTGTTCGCCAAGGAAACTGGAAACTGCAATTCAACTTCACTCCATTCCACCGCTACTGAACACAACACGTGCGGTCGTATGGCTCAGCGTACATTTTATTCGCTCAGTTAAACGAACAATTGCCTTGCTTACATGACAAAACACCGTTTATTCTAGGCGAGATGAAGGTGGCCTTGAGTCGTGCAGGATTGCACAGAAAAATGTGTAAAACGGGCGAATTCAGTTCATCTTCCTCCATACAACTTTGTAGCCTTATAACATGCAAAAACGTCTTCGGAATTACCGAACACTCTATACAAGTTCATTCTCTTCCACCTCCAAAGGATAATGATCAAGAATAGCAGGTGAAACACTATATATAATAGACTGACAAGTCACGTGCTACGCAAACCAGCCTTTGCAAAATTACCACATAGATCCTTGAAAGCAATTTCTCATATACGCCTATATAAATCCACAAACAAGTAGGAAAGAAAATCATGCTACAGAAACTCCCCAAGGCAAAATAATAACTCTATAAACAAGGCAGAAACAGATTTATAAGCAGTTATGTACAATCAAAGACCCCAGCCTCAAGGAAATTACTCAGTGGTCCACGACGAACAAAATGGTGTCTATCTGCAGTGCGAAACAGCGCAAAGGCCCAAGGTTTGAACTTTACATTGGCGATAAATGTTTTCACTGGAATATTCAAGAGCTAAGAGAGATCGGGCTCTGAAACCAGTCCAGTTTCTGCACCAGAAAGTGCAATAAACTATTCAGCAACAGTTCCAGCAAAACCTCCAGAATGAGAGCGGTGGAAATGCAATCGACAGTGTCACTCCATGTGCCCGTCACACAACTCAGTATGAAAGCCATGACACCGGTGGCCACGCGGACTTCCATGTTCTTTTAAACCTTTCAGTCTGTAGTAACAACACAGTATTTCGAGAGCTTTGACATGGCGACAGCTCGAATTTTCTATTTTATTTTCTAGTTCAAAAAACATTTAAACTAGGCAAGTAATATTTTCATAAAATAATAACTCCAACAGATGTGGCAATCACGCGGTCTTTGGATGTTTAACGAACTCACTGCTACTGGAGTGACAGACGCAAACTATGAAATTCAGCTTAGCCGGTCTCGAGTTGTTTCATGTGTTTCGACTGATGGGCGGAGTGATTTAAATAGGCGCTCTTCAGAGCTCCGAAGGCGCCTAATAAAAACTACATCTCCTAAATTACAAAATAACACATACGCATTTCCTCAATTTTGTCTAAATTACGTCAAAAGTAATTACAAGAAGTAAATGCAATGAAGCAAAAAGCAAAACAGATGTCACGTAGTAATTTAATGGTGGGAGAAAAAGTACATTACGTACACACTACAGTTACTTGTTATCAGAACAAACAAAAGGCGTCTAATTGCTAATAACATAATTATAACAGTACTATTGCGGTTTCCAAGACAATTGTTTGTTTTTATGTAACTCTAATTGCTTCTCCCATTTGTTGCGCCACTTCAGCTTAGACCCCCAAGATTGTAAATGCTACCGCTCACAGTGTCCACACAGGCGTTGTTTCCTCTAAAATTAAACTTCATTAAATTTCTGAAAGCCAGTCGACTTCACTTCAAAATGAACAGAGTGAAAAACTGTAAATATTTTCATCCACTTCAGAAGTTAGCGGCATTCTTATATCAACTTATAACACACCATAAGCGATAACCGTACTTCAACTTCACAGGAAGATTCGAGGTGCATAAGGTCATATGTCTTGCAACATTGTGACTAAACACATTTAACCTTCGTTATTGTTACTGGTAAATGCTGGCATAAAAATGTGTATGAATGCGAAATAAAGTGTCGGACATTTTGAACGGTCTTTACGTAATTTCAAGTACAGTCAATTACCTGTTTGTAACAAAGAAAAACGCACAAAATGAGCGACTATAACACTCGAGTCAAAACTGGTTAGCCATCCATCAAACATGATGAGTAAAAACAGAAGAACATCAATTCCCTCAACCCACCCAACATCAGATTGAGGAACGATTTCAATAACAAGTTCTCTCAGCTTTCTGCATGGATCTTAAGGTTGCTCAGTGCTCCTGCTCAAAGTGACTGATCTCAGTAACTTCGTGGTAGTAGAATGTTAAGTTCAACACTGGACACAATCCTGAGCCAGCATATCAACTTTTCCATCATCAGGGGCAATGTTCGTGCCTGGTTCAAATGATAGCAATCAAACGTTATATAGAACATTTCGGGCGAACTCGGGCCATTTCTTTTACGTAAAGAAAATGTTATTTATAGTTGCGTTTATCTCATGCTCGTGACACAGACGGGTTGCGGAAACAAACATCATTTACTCGATTTTCTCGGAGATTTTCGTAGCTATCCCAACCCAGAAATAGTTCGAGATAACATCTTGCAAACGCGGCATCCGACATCCCTGTACCATCCCTCAAAGGCCTAACATAACATCAGATATTCTTAGAGCGGCGCTAAATGCATTCATGAATTACTGGCATTTGTTTATTCATACAATCAGGACAGATTGTAAATCGATCGGGTTTCGTTCGGGCTGAAATAACATGAAGTCGGGCTTCGGTGGGGTGCGGGTAACATACTTGAAGATAAACGTCGATCTACGGCCAAATGTTCCTCGGCCCGGGTGGATTTCTAAACTTTTGGCCTGTGCAGACATCTACCGCGATTTACCCTCGGGAAATAATCCCTGAAACTCATTGGACAGGAGGCTGGGTGGACCCCAGAGTCGGTCTCGACGCAGAAGGTACAAGTTAATCCTTTGCCCCTGCCGGGGATCAAACCCCCGTCTAGTCCGCAGTCATTCACTGTACTGAGCTATTCTGGATCACATAACAATTTGTAATTCCGTGTTGTATAATTGTGAATGGTTTCAACTTGTAAGTCAATCTCATGTCAATGTAACTTCCTGTTTACAAACAAATTACGTTAGCATAATTGTAATAAATACAGGAACAACGGTGTCTATGTTAATAGTCTCTATGAAAACAAATAATGTTATTACCCTGATAATAATCCCATGCATATATACATACAATACGAAGGCGTGGTTTTTAAACAATGGTACTAACAGAATTTAACATGAAGAGAACATTCTCACAGTCCTGTACCTCGTAATGTTGGTTATAAATTAAACAGTAATTTGGTTAAGGATGAAAAACTATTATGGACGCTGGAAACAGAGTTACAAACTCTGATGTATCATTATAACACGCTCATAATGTTTTCATACTTAATTTTGTAGGACGGTACTAATGTGGCGGTAATAACTACAGTTCCTATTATAAAGCGGCCAATGAAACAGCCAGCTCAAATTTCTCTGTACGTATCCAACTTACCGTTGGAATGAACCTGGCCAAGTCCTCTTGTTCATTTCTTCTACACAAAAATAAGTAACCACGTGTAATGTAAAACTTCGACTTTCGGGATTGATCAACGTTGAATGTTGACAATTTACCAACGTTTCGGCACACAATGCGGTTGCATTCTTCAGGGCGAATGTGTAATGTTCGGGCGTTTTAGGAAGCCTACTCTAGTAGGCAACAGGTAGAGAGCAGGTGGATCAGAAAATATGGCGATGACAAAAGGTTTTAAAGGTCACACACATGTGATGAAGCTTCGGTGACAATGTGAATCGATAAATGAGGTGATATAATTATTCTAGTGCCTATGTGGTTGGTAGAAAATATATTTTTCTCTAGGTACTAGTAATACGTTTATTAAAATATATATTAAAAGTTTACAGTCACTCACAATTATAATAATAATAATAATAAAATAGTATTAAAAGATTTAAAATATCATTTAAATACACTACTAGTTTCGGCTACATTCAGCCATCGACGGGTGTATGCTGTATAAACCTATCACCATTTTACTGATTTATAACGTTATTCATAAAATGAATCAATTGAATTGTGAGTGACTGTAAACTTTTAATATATATATTTAATATACGAACCACAATATGACGCAATTGCAGTATCTTAGTAATACGTTGTTTTGTATTGTATTGTACAAAGCGATACAGACAATGAACTGGTCACGGATGAGAACAAAACAGACAAATACGCCTGTTTTACCAGTTTGTGAGCCAGGGAGGTTTAAACTATTACATTAAATGCATAAATTTACGCTTTGATCTCCAAAGTGGCCTGCCTCTTTCGCTGAGCTTTCATAGCCAAAATGTTGCATGCGGTAAATCCAACTGTTACGGAATACTTAGCTCCAGGTTACAAAGACTGAACATTCTCCCACGGTGTCTGTCTAGAGTTCCTCTGTAACATTGTCATGAATGGACCGCATTCCAGTCTCAGCTGATGTATGTATGCACATAACAGCTGGCCGACTCTTCACTTAGCGTGCATTAACAGCTCTCACACATTCTTCCATCTAGTTGAAAGCCACAGAAAGAAGTAAGGATGAAAGTGGTCCAAAAGTAATTCAGGAGAACCTTGCCTCGCAGTTCGAGATCGGTGAAACTCAGAGCACCATCTGACAGGGACCACGATCGAGGCCAGAAATTCGAACGCCTCACTTTCTCATATAGCCAATGTATTATTGGTCAGAAACTAGGTTATTCATGCTAGTTTACACTTAAGCAAATCTTCCGATGCTATACTCTGGGGATGACGTATAATTTATAAAGTTGTAAAGCCACGAATAGTTACGTTCTAGTGTCGCGATGTGAGGTTTTCAAACCAAATAAATTCAGACCAGGAAGTTTGGTGTTGCTGGATGATATTTACATCGTGTGCGGCACGCGGGCAGTTAACGACAGTATTTCAACAGCAAACCTTCTGAAGATGGCTGTCTTCTGGGATGTCGCGCCGTGTAGTCTGCCTCAAGAAGCACTGAAACGTCGGTAAACTTCTACTAGACTATACGACGCAAGAACCCAGTAGACAGCCATCTTCACACTCACCGCCGTGAAAAGCTCAAATCCCAATTAGCAAATTTTCTGATTATATGGGAAGTCTGCATGAATATGGAGTAAATACGGTTTTGAAACGAGACGGTCGTGGCTTCTATGACGTCTAAGTGCAAATGCCTGCAGAAACTGGCAAAAACCATGGAAAACCTGTCAGATACCCGGTATCCCGACATTATTCTGAATCTGCCCCCGAATACGAAGTGCTGGCCATAAACTGCCACGTACAGCGTAGGATACTGGTTTTACGTATCTTAAGATTTAATATGTGTACACACGGGAAAAAACAGGTGGCTTTCGCACCAAAAGAATCATTACTGCAGGGGCAGAGATGTAATGACACCCGAAATCAGTTTTCTAGCTTCCATCTTACCATTACGGTGGAACACGACACTTCTCTACATTGTATGTCGCGGTTCCCCTAATCCCCAATTTCCCATTAGGCTTTGGTCTTGATAACCGCGTTTATTTTTTTCCTTTTCAGGAACATAACCCTCGTGGTTGGCAATGGTATGCTGTTTCTATCCCGTGTATTATACCTCACTTGAGATTCGTTTAAAGATATTTTCAATCTTACATTGAATTCGAATACATTTAAAATTGTCTCCAGAGAAAAGTATCTAGTACAATTCTATTTTTCAGTCGTGGCTGCAGAGCTGCGCATTTCGTGTATTACTTCCACATGCCTCAAAGAAACACGCCAATAAGGAGCTGGGTATGCATCACAGCCATAAAAGTTGGCTCGCTGACATCTGCTTCACTTACCCACACGTCCATATTGGCGCCCTTGAACAAATCTAGTGCGCATTCTGTTCACACCGGTCATGTCAAAAAATGTGACTGCAGTTACTATGAAAGGCTAGTTCAACAAGCAGTAGAATGGGACGTAATAATACTGTAGCTTGAACTTCCAGACTTCCTGTTACACATATCAGATCGGCACGTGTGTTATAATAATACAGTACCACTTTGCGAGTACGACCACTGTGTGCCAAATAAATAATAAGGCTTATGTATGACAATATTTACTCACACGTGTATTGCTTGGTTAACGACCTTACAAAGTGACACCGGTAGCCAGTGTTGGGTGCCTTCTTTTCTGACATAACTGACTTCAAACCCCCGCTCGGAAGCTGGTGACTTTGAAAGGAATTTCATTCGAAACATTTCTTCCTCTTTTACTCCTGTCTATTTCACCTATTCCATTTTCTGTTCGTCTTTGGCGTATTCCTTTCTATCACTCCTCGTCTAGATCACATTCAGGGATTGTTATTCACTAACGTTTTTGAACTCACAAATTCTATTTATAGCCAAATTATCAGTGATAATGAATACCAAGTGGGTGCAATGTTTTTATTCAGCATTATATTCTTAGTCATATTAGTTGGGCATCATTAATAGATGTTTTTTTCTGCTGCACTCAACCTTCTGAACAATAATTACGAAAACATATACGACGTTTCGGGAGTTCGCTGTACACCCGAACTCAAGCGATTGTCATTGCACTTTCCACCGCAAGATATGTTTTATTTTCAATAACTGGAAACCTCTGAAAAAATCTTTTATCCTAATATTATACCTATAATTATAAATAATGAATTGTAAATGATGTGGAAGGTTCCGTTCGGTCTTAATTTAACCTTTTGAAGCAGAAGTTCATGTACAGTGGATTCCGGTTAATTGGGACACATCGGGACTAAAAAACTTTAGCCTAATTATGTGAAGTTCCACGTAAAGAGTTAAAAAGGTTTGTTCTTTAAGACTTGTAACAAATAAACGGCTGCCTCGATTAACCGACGGCCCAATTAACCAGAATCTACTTATATAAAATTTAAGAATTCAGTCCGTACAGTGATGGTTTTTTTTACGTGTCTACATTTTAAACATCTTGTACCTCATACCAGCTTCAAGTCCTACGCTCCATTTAAAACATAAAAGTCATATCTTTTAATCGCACGCAATATCTGCCTTCTTTGTTTTTAAACCTCTTCCCGCAACAGAAATGCATCTTCCATTAACTTCAAGAGAGTAAAAACACTTTAAACATCGTACCCTCTGGTGAAAGGCGAGTTGTCTGGTTTTTATTCTCAACTTTCCTTCAAACTCTCACTTCTCTCTTCTGCTCATTTTATAGTTTGAAGCTTAAACGCAGGACTTAAACAAAGAAATGCTTAAGATCTACTAACATTTTACAATACTTCCCAGACCACTAAACACTTCACAAGACACTGAAAACTAAACGTACAAGGAGTGAAAAACCAGATCTCAAACCATGGTAGGTGCAATGAATGAGTATTATTCCTCTTCACAATCAGATATCTCTGAGACCCACCGAATATTTTCTGTGCAGAACACTGCCGTGTGAAAGGCAGACAGAACACAACCACGAATATACATCTTGATTTCAAAGAGTATCTTGAAACATTCATACCACCACAGTTTAGGATACCCAGTTAAAATCAACTACAAATTAAAAATGCCATGCATGTGTTTCAATAGCTATATAAGCCGTCAGTTATCTCGAGGCTCTATGGCCTGTGGTCACTGGAACAGAGAAAACCAAAGCCCGCCAATAAACACAATCCTGAGCCAGTTCCATCCACAGTCCTCCTCACATCATTATCATCTTCACGTCCATGTTTTTAACCAAAATTTTGTATGTATTTCTTGTCTCGCTCGTCATGGTAGAAGGAACCGTTCCGGACGCAGGGGGGTAAGCTATGCCCCTCTACCCGAGAAGACGTGGGTGCATGCCCAACTCTAACATCTATGTATTTCCAACTTCAAGGTCTTTCCAAGTCTTGAAGAAAAACGACAGTTTCAGACACTTGTTACAACGTCATCACTAGTTCCAACATGTTCCGACCTAGATAGCATAAAACAGAATGTCTTTCCACAAAATCGTCCACTTAATCTGTCACCAAACTGTTAAACAGTCGTCATGACTACTGATCTTCCTTCTCACAGGAGGCTCCAGCAGGGAAGGACGTTATTTTTATCCGAGGGCTAGATCGGACTATCCTGATATCACCAAGGGCGAAGATACTCGCAGTTAAAGTTACGTTCTTCAAAAATAATTAAATATCTCGATGGATAAACATGCACTATGGAGTTCTTAATTAACATATTTAGACATGTTCTCAGACACTGCCTGTAACAGAAAATTATCCGTGTATTTTGTGTTATGTCAATGTTACTTTAGAGTTAACAACCGCCAAATACCAAAGTATAAATAACAAACATAGGCCTATATGCAAGTGTACGCCTGTACAAGCGGCTACTTCCGATACAATCGACTTTGTCAGTCTTTCATTTTTAATCTTACGTTTTAATGCACACGCTGGTATGAAATCCACTGTAATTTCCACAGGAATAAACAGTTGATTTAAATAAAGTTTAAGTTCGAACATTTCTTCTGGTATATAGGCTCAAATCTATAATTTATTAAGCTTTAGTGAGCTTTGCATTCCGCTAACATGAAACTTTGAACCAATTACGGGAGCTGTAGGCAGGGATAAGTAATTACTTCCTGAGTCCTTTGAGATAAAACAATAACAAAGAACGGTAGCCTAGCAGGGCGTTCAAAAGTTTCAGTTATAGCAGTCTGCAAATATTCAAGAAAAACGTGCAATGAAAATAGTTAAAGAAAAAAATTATCAGAATTTCGGAAAGCTGTCGGTCTGTACAGACTTTGCTTTATTCCAGCATCAAGATCGACCACGCGTCTGGACTAATGTAATGATCTTTATTATACTTGGTATGAACACCACGCCATTGGAGAACAAAACACATCCGCACCTTTTCACTTCCCATCAACCACAATACGCTGGAACCATGTACGATTTGAGGTTTTGACAGCGGTGAGTATGAAGATTTCTGTCTTCTGGGTTGTTGCGCTGTGTAGTCTGGTCGATGTTTACCAACGTTTCGGAGGTCATACTGCCTCCATCATCAGGGCGATGAAGATTTCTGTCTTCTGGGTTGTTGCGCTGTGTAGATGAATCACTCTGATGACGGAGGCAGTATGACCTCCGAAACGTTGGATAACATCGACCAGACTACACAGCGCAACAACCCAGAAGACAGAAATCTTCACACTGGAACCAGTTAAAAACTGAATTCCAAAATACCTGGAACATTTTTCCTTTGCGAAAAGTTGCCCATTCAATAAGATACCTCCTTTTTTGTTCAACAAGATACTTTCAAATACTGAGAAACTGCACAATACACACCAAATCTATTAAAAACCACGCAGTTACAATCTAACCACAAGTCCGAAATCCATGTAACCGACATTGCAATGTTATGAAGGAATACATATTTTCAGTCTTCTTTGTGTCGGTATCATATCTTGAAGTATTCTGATTGTATTTTTTGGAACGTTGGCCTTAATTCTACCCCATTTGTGGTAGGATAAACTCCAGAACAAAAATTATACGAACATAAAATATCAACGTGTCAATGAACGTGTGTCCTTTTCCGCCTAACAGTTCCCATGTACGCGAAATAATTTTCCATTAAGTGATACCTGAGGTTATCACGGCGGCTTCTATAAAGATAGCGATCGCCCTGATAATGGTGGTAGCATTACCTCTGAAGCGTCGGTGAACCTCTATCTACAGGGCGCAACAACCCAGGAGACAGCCATCTTAAATTTTACATGGCCTTATACTCTACAATTCTAAATCGAGACAAGAGAAAATTCAATTGATCTATTTTCCGTTTTATACAGCCTGTAGCTACTTAACCAGCACGGCGGATGTGGACGAAACAGATTTTAAAAACGTTCGTGTGTCAGGACAAGGTCCGATGACATATTTATTTCTGTATGCACAGCAATAAACATTCAGGTACCGCAAAATCAACGACCAGCTTCTCCAGCTGAACACTAAAACACTAGGACATTCCCTGTGTCTAGTCGGACTCCATCAGTCAAGCAGGATGGTCCTCCACGAAGGACAACAGGAGTCTAAATTATCTTCAACAACTGTCACGGAATCGAATCTGCCCAGATGAAAGCTTTTGCCGCAAAAATAATGGCGCGTGCCGAACTTGTCTTCTATACGACGGCTTTTAGCGACGCAAGTAATGTTAAATACGCGTATGTGTCATTCAACTTGTCTGATTTATTTTACTGATGCACAGAGTCGGGAAGCTGAGAGAGCGCATGCATGAAGTAAGGTCTATAAATATGAACATACATTCTCAGGGGTGCACAAACTTTATTCGTTGGACAGCTATTGGACACGTCTTGAAATTACTTCCGTTCTCTGACGACCCTTTTCAACTTTTCTTTACGCCACAGTGGAAGCAAAGATAATTATGGCCACTTCTAAGTCTGCGTGTCGCATATTTTACCACACTGCAGCAACAATCACCATGGTTCACATTATTGCAACGGTATCCTTGCGTTACAATACACCTCTGATCAGTGTTTTGCATGTTATTCCCTTGGTTTCCCGGCTGACCTCACCACCAGTGAAGTGGCGTAAAGCAGTGGTTTTCAACCTGGGGTACGCGTACTCCCGGGGGTACGTGAAATTTAAAAAAAAAATTATGATAAACACTGAATAATCAGTAATGCAGTTTATTTTAGATGTAGATTATATACTATGTATAACTTGAATTATACACCAGCAACTTTTGGGGTACAAAGTTGAAGATAAATTATATCTGGGGGTACGCGAACAAAAAAGGTTGAATACCACTGGCGTAAAGAACGCCTTCCCAATCTTCTTAATGTATTTTACGTCATAACAGAGGTGAATTGAAGGATGACATGTGAATGATGCATTTGAAAGACGTGGATGGTCAGTTTTAAGGAACGCATGGGAAAGCTCAGGTCAGCCACGCAAAACCTCGAACTCGATACCTTCAATCCCACCTGTCTGCACGCACTGTGACAGACGATGACATGGCTGCA
>NW_019060875.1:268011-289318 GCF_000696155.1 Zootermopsis nevadensis
CATACACGTCTTTTTCTAAATGTACAGAATGCACTCTATATTCTGATTTCTACGTGTTCTCTTCGCCGCCACGTCCAGACCGGCTCTGAGACCCACAAAACCTCCTCTCACTACCTTTTCGTCATATGACTGTCTTTAGAAAATTTTATCCGTCCTCTTGATCACAGGAAAACTTTACGAATGACTTTCTGGATTTTACTGGGCAATACTGCGCCAAATAAGATAATGGAAGCTGTTATAATTCCTACCTTAACTGTATACATGACAAAAATTTTAAACTGATATAGCACGATAACGGGAGATTATTCACAAAGCCGTAAATTACACGGAACATTTGAATGTTATAGGAAATAAACTTCATTCTGCAGCAACCATGCCACCGTGTGATGTCGGGACATCGAAACGCAAGCAGAAGGTTGGAAGCTCTCGACAGGCTACGCTCGGGGCACCGTACTGTATCAAAACAACACGTGTAATGGCTTTTAAGAATGATACTAAACCCTCTGTAAAGTAATTATTTTGTTATAATTTGATAATATACTACATTTCTGTGATAAAATAAGACCGTATCAAGAAAGACGGGCGATAAACACCTTACAAGGAACGCGACAAAATTGAAATGTCAAGAAAAGACAAGCATATACAGGTTTCCTATGGTGCATAAAGGGATCAATGTCACTTGGCAACAATCTAATTTACAAAGGTCGGTTTCAATATTAGTTTAAATTTAAATTGATAGCTTGAAAATTATGCAAGTCTTAATAAATATGAAAGCACTTAAAAAATCAATGTAGTCAGCATCTAATAAGTGTTTAAAATTTTCAAGAGAAATCAGTGTCAAAACAACAAACCTTGTATCTCAACCCATACTTCACGCATAAGGCAGACTGATGATTAAGCTTCAGGCATAACACATAATGGCAAATGCGAATCATTTCAGTCATATCTTTAAGTCACCAAAACACATTTACAACACGTGTTTCCTTTGCTCAAATAGGCCACAGGTATGTTGTCCTCGGATCGTGTTCTTAACGTACATATTTTAATAAATGTACAATGGTGTAGCGTTTTACAGATCTTACGTCAATCCGACGATTATATAACTATGGGTAAAGATACACAGGTAGACACCTACTCACAAATATAACCTGCCAACTGAAGTGCTTCCAGCTGTCAATTGATTACAACAGATATGAAGGTAGATAAAAGCCGGAAACCAATGATCACCATGTAAAATGTACAAAGAAGAAGAATAAAAACGGCAAAAACTCACCACAAACATTCAGCCACCCTTCAACGCGACATGGATAAACCAGCTTATTTCTTCGACCCATTGCGATGGTAAGCATTTAGCAGGAACTTTCACCGTAAAAGTATTGAAATGTAGCTCCACAAAATTTTCACGGTTTGACTCAAAACACTGCAAATTTACATGCACAATTTATTCATCTGAACACTCGGCACACATGAACACACTTCACATAAACATTGCGGTTGGTCACGAGTTTGAATTTTATAGATGTCATGAAGCAACTCTCCATTGTTCTTACATCACGACGCGAATTCGCCTGCGAATTTGCAAAACTCGTGACACGAGCACACAAACCACAATAACTCTGTTGGCACCTCAACGATCGAACACCGACATTCAAACTGACGACGCCGCGCGCGCACACGCACTGCCCGATCGTTTCAAAGAGCTTCTATAGCAAAGACAAACTCCAGAAACTTTCTCCAGCCAGTTTCACTTGATGCTCTTAGCCTCCCACTTGTACTGGCAACACGGAAATGAACACAACCCCCCCACCCCCAACAGCAGTGCCATCTGTTGGTCGAGAGACCAACTTCAGTGCCCAACTCCAGCGGATCGGTTAATGATAATGGAACCAAGCCTCAATATACCGCCGCACTTGGTCCTGTACAAATATTGACGTTATAACCGTAGTGGTGGTAGATTTAAACCGTTATTTTTTCTCAGAAAATCTGCAAAACTGTTGGTTTTAACCACAAAGGGGTAAAATAGTTCTCACCAACACTAAACACTAACCTTTTCCCCATGGTATACAATCAATCACAACTGATTGTAGGCATACAGTCCACACCTGTAGACCTTCATTCTTTTACTGTTACAATGACATTAGACTCTCTCTGTGGAACTGACCACTAATTGACCCATTATCCATCCCTAGATGATACAAATCAAAAGCCAAGGCATAAACAGGTAAGGTTCATACTGTTCTACCTGCCATCATTCCCCAGATAAATTGTCAAACTTTTTATCTACCATCTGTACCAGATCATGCCATTTCTCATCACAGATGTGGGGTTCACTTCCAGGGATGTCCACATATGATTTATAACAAACAAAGTGGCACTGGTACAAGTGTTTCTGAATACTTCAGTTTTCCCATCCCTGTCATTACACTGCTACAGCAAAGGGTCAGTGCTTGGCAGACTTTGGTGAAATGGGCAGGTTCCTGCAGACTGACCAAATGTCATAGCCAAGCAGTTGTCACTCCTGCTTTATATATGGTAGGCCCAGATTCAATTTTTGGCCCAGGAGGCTCAGAAACTACATTTAAATAAGCCAAGAAATAAACAAATCTGTTGGCCAGACAGGAGTGCCAAAAATTTAAATTAAATTCCCAACATGTTACCATTTGACTAAACCTTATTCAGCTACTTCATAAATAAGTCAGTGTTAAAGATTATGCATTGAATTTATCAGCAACAAAGTTGACATAGAATCATACAAAAATCACACATATTTAAAACAAATGGATTATAATATTTCAAGTAAAATTAATATCTTATGTTTTCTTTGTTAAAGGTAATGCAAATGGTGCAAACAAGACTAATAAATCTCAGCATAATTACTATATTCAACAAAGTATCTCCATGTGCAACAATAAACATCAACATAAGTATTTTTAATAGGGATCCCATAACCCTTCTCTAAATCAATAGCATTTTAAGAATTGCTGACAAACTTCTGAATGGGAGAATGTAGGCAAGTTCTATATCATAAAGATGCAGAGGGGACTGGAGGTAAAGATTTTAATTTCAGCGCAATACAGAAGTGAGTCTGTGTCTATGAGTTACCAGCTTTAAAACTATAATTTATATTCATCTGAGTTTATGTAAACAGGAAATCAGAGTTTGAATTCAAGATATGGGATCCCTAATCACAACTAAATTAGAAACAGGTAACTACAAATGCATATAAATTGTTAAATCACATTACATTTGTATACATCACCTTCTGATGAAAATATTGAAACATTAACATACAGCGAGAAAAAATTTAATAACACTCCACACACTGAGAACATTAAGTCTTTTGGTTACTTTAAGAAGACCACAACCAGAAGTTCAATTTGGGGAAGATTCAGACAACTCAACAGCTACTGTGATGTGCAGGCCACAAGAATGGGAAAGTGAAGTTTTGAGCAGTTATTTTTTATGGCAAAGGTGAATGTGCTACAGAACAAATATTGATGCACGCAGTCATTCAAAGAAATACAATCCTACAAAATGTTATGCCAATGGAAAATGCGTCACATGAAGCTGCTCTCACAAAATAATTTCATCTGTCCTGAAGATTTTACTGATTACATTTGTATTCAACACATAATATATACTCAGACTTCTTTCATTATACATCTGTTCCTGAGCAGATATAACTGGAGTGTTATTCATACATATTCCATCAATAGAATTACACTCAACAACGTTAGTGCTAACTTGGGAAAACAATCTCTAATCATTAAAGTAAAGATACTAAAGTGAAAAAAAACTGCATGCAGAAACTGTGTATAACCTACAGCATCCTGCAATATCTTCCTAGAAACATTAATAGTTTCTCAACTGATCAAAAAACTACCAACTTTTATTTGAGCTAAGATTCAAAATCCATCATCAAGCGTCATCCTAAGACATTCAACATTAATGAAGAGTACAAATGGAATTAATAATAGTTACAAAATGTGGTCTGACTTGCGAGACGGCGCAAGAATGGTTCACGTACGTCATCATGTAGAGAATATTTCTTAAAATTTCTACCATTATAGTACTCCCAGGTCATTCCTCTGGTAATGGTCTAGTTATCAGTAGGCCACAATAAAAAACTACATCATATGAGAAAACATAAACACTCATATCAACACTGAGATAAGAAAAGATTTGTATGTTGCTTGAAGTAGGAAAGGAGTGTGAGTGGGAAAAGGCTGCAGTACTCACAACCTATCAAAAATAACAACCCTAGAGTGGAGGCAAGGCTCCCTCTATCAAAACTAACACATTGCTCAATCATGCTGAAATTATATTTATAAACCAGTATTTGATGTTTTGAAATTATTGATACCTCCAGAAATGTTTAATAAGTACACTTTTTGTTGAAACTGAAATTACTAATCCAGCACAGAAATGCAAATGTACTATTATTATTATAGGTAGAAAAAGTCTAAAACTGATGCAGGCCTACTCTTTTACATCAAACTTTATTGTATGGAATTTGTTTTTGTATTATCTTTTGGTGTCTGATCATATACATGACAGCCTTACAATGGACACCAAATTTTTATGGTAGTCATACTCACGATTTTTAGAAATCTGTAAAATTCTTTTAATTATAAGCTCTCGGTGCAATGTGCTCAATTAGAAATAATAAAAAGCTGTGGAATAAATTTAGAAGTTAAATCACAAAGGCCAAAATTACTGTACACAGATACACATTTCAACGTCACTCAGGAAGCTCTCAAAATACTCCTTCACAATATATTTTTAGATTTTAAATTTGACATGAGTTAATGTTTACTCTATGATTACATACACTTAAGAAGACATATTCACTGAGGTGTCCACATTAACAATTCGTTTCTTACGAGAAAACTTAGTAGACCTAAGGTTCATTTAAATGAGTACATAAAATATGGGAAATTACATTTAAAAAAACACCTGAAACAACCAAAGATATTTACAACCATAACAGCACCACAGATGATGAGTTCAGTATTAGGTACATAAAATATGTTTGATTTGACGTTTTCACAGCGATAAAAATGTGAATTATTGTCTGCATGACATCAGAACCCATGTTTATCTAAATATGCCCCAAATTTGCTCTTGCTGAAACAGACCATTTTAAAGACAGCGAGGAAAGCAAAGGATGCCTGAAATGGCACTGCATGTCCATATGGGAAAGACAGGAGAATCGAGCCAAAAGGTATTTTGGAAAAACTCAATTACACAGACTTTACAACACACTTGAAACAGCCCAATTACAAACTTGGGCATAATTACATTACATTTACCATTCATGGTTTCCACAACAGAATCTGTAAGGTTCGCCAGTACTACGAGCCTAAAGCCAATTGCAGATGAGTCTTTCAGAACGCAAACTGTACCATCTAAAAAATGGTGACAAGACAGCACAAACACTGAACTCCGTGTCTGCAGAATGGTGAAAACCTCTGCGGAATGAACATGCTCTTAATTGGCTAACTACGCCTCTGAAAAGTGTGCTTAATTTTAGAAAATAAATCAAAACACACAAGACCACAATCCACATTTTTATTCTGCCTATTACAGTTCTAAAATTTACATTTCATTCCAAAAACATTCTAGACAAATCCAGTATGGCATGCCTGTATCTTCTCCCTTGCATTCCTTTGACTATATGCTTCTTTTCCCGCATCATATACTGTTCGACGCATTGGTCATCTGCTATGCATAGGAGTTTTGTTAGATTTTGTTAAATATTTACTAATGACACTTTGCGATTTATTATAATTATGAAGCTCTTTGGATATACCGGGTAATGAACTCAACAAGCCAGATTTCTCTATTATGAGAGTAAAAAACTGATATTTATGTTTACATATAAATTATATAACTGTCTATGCAACACAAATGGTTAAAAGTAAAAATTTGTTACAAAATGTAATGCACATGTAACAAGAAGACAGATGAAGTTTTTTTATACCCTGAGTATATTGGAAAGAATCTGAAATGATATTTAAAGACCACAACAGTTTATAATAAATTTCAGCTGCAGTCACAGCAGAAATGTTTAGAAGATTAATACATATTTAATAATTATATTTTAAAATTACTGAAATATTGGCATTGGCTTTTACCTACCGTGATTCAACATTATGATGATCTGTAATACAGATCTTCTCTTTTATCATATTACTGCTAGAAGGTTTTTTATTCCTCAAGTCATGGGAGCACTGGAATCAATTTCAATAGTGAATTTGGCAAAAAAAATCCTTAAATACAAGTTTATTCAGAAAAGCAGAAGCAACCAAACAGCTTTTTCTGGGACCATTTTAAAATAACACATGGTTTTAGTGGGCCACTTAATAATATCTATGCCTGTTGTTCAACAGATGCAATGCACCGTGTTGTAAATACTAAAAATAAGAATAAAATATTCGTACTGTACTTTATTTATTCCACACATATCTTGGCATTGTGTTACTTGTTCAAATAGTTTTATTAATTTTGTATCGGAAAATTTTGTAGTCATTGCTGTTCCACATACCACCTGAATGAAGCTCACAGACCATACTTTAAGAACCACTGCATCAAAATGTTCGGTGAGACACACAAGGGATCAGTATGTTGCCAGCAGACACATAAGATTATACGTAATATTTCTGAGAGGACACAAATAGCAGAAAGGAAACAACCGCGGTTTTATCAATTGAAAATAAATTTTTCTGCTTTCCATTTAATTTAAAACTGAACACAATTTAAATGAGAGATAGAACTGATCTCCGAGTTTCAACTGCGAAACTACAAAAATTTGAAACCTATGTCAACAGCATAATTCAAGGAACAGACAGATTCCCTCTGTTATAATCACAAAAATGAACTGTTGTAGTTCTTTCTACTAACCGTTCATATTACGTCAAATTATACATTAATACCATGAACAAAAATAAAGACTTCATATTTTTAAACAAAATAAATCAGAATTTGGCTAAAAGGCACATGTACTTACATCTGAGGGATAAACACATTTGAAAGTAAAGTTATAGTTCTTAAAGACATTAAATATTCTATTATCTATATTCTTTATCAAAGCTACATTCAAATCATTAGAAGCATTCTTCAAATTGTCTTGGACCAAACAAGAAATCACACAAAATGAACACTTATATGAAATAAAGTGAATTACTTCTACTGCTCCTCGATTCCATTTGAATTGCTGGCGACACACGAGGAGACCGAACATGACACAGACGAGATGGCAACACCAACACATCAGGTGAAAGATTTGTAGTAAAAGATCTAAAATCAATTACAAAATATTTACAATCCAGAAACAGCTTTGACCTTTTAAGTTACAGTATATCCCAGCATACATTGAAGGAGTGAGAAAATCTCAGTTACAATGTACAGCCTCTGGGCTGAACCTGGGACCTTCTACATACAAAGCATGAGGGTAACCATACAACTGAAATGATAATCTTCTCTTACCATCCCAAACATATCAGAGGCGTATGAACCAATATATCTCCCTCTAAACTCTCTTGTCTAAGAGAAGATTCAATCATTGACACAATCCTTCAACTCACCCATTTATGCTCCAAGCCCCTCGTAGTGTGTGGCCAGCTGGTTCGCCTATTTCCTGTTTGTGAGGGGCCCCAAGAAGGGAGTGATAATGTCGAGTGGCAGTGGGAAGATAATGGTAGAGTTCTTTTCTGCAGATATGGTGTTTAGTGTCTGCAGGTAGCGCAGCTGTAACAAACAACATGAATGTATTAAATAACTATCGGTGCATACCTCTGATGTAACTTCACAACTGCCAGAAATTTTGCGTAGTCAAAGAAATTTAAAAAAAGAAAACTAACAAACCAAGAAGACAGATGAAGCTACTAAAATAAGATTTGTTATACCTGTTATTGCAGACTATATGAGAGCCAGTCATTATTAGAAACCAAACAATCAGAACAGAATTAAACACAAAGATTTCTGTCTTCTGGGTTGTTGCGCTGTGTAGTCTGGTCGATGTTAACCAACGTTTCAGAGGTCATACTGCATCGCCCTGATGACAGAGGCAGTATGACCTCTGAAATGTTGGTAAACATCAACCAGACTACACAGCGCAACAACCCAAAAGACAGAAATCTTCATACTCACCACTGTGAAAACTTCAAATCTTACAGAATTAAACACATCTGACATTCAATTAATATTAATCTTGCAAAAGAAGGGTGTGTGCTGGATTTATCTGCCACAGGACAGTGTCCAGTGGCAGGTCCATGTGAACACAGTAATGAACCCTAAATTCCCACAAAAAACAGGGAAGATCTTAACTAGCTGAATAATTCTTAGCTTCTTAAGAACTCTGATCCATGAAGTTATTTAAATATCAAAAGTAAAACACCTGACTACCAAACAAATTGATTTCAGAAAATACAAAACCATGTAACAGATGGAACAATCAATTCTGAATATAAAGCTTGCAACAGTTTAAAATAATTAATTTATAAAAAAGATCAGAAATATGGATATATTTACAAATGTTTCTATTGTGTATTAACGAACAAAGAAGGAATAAAATCCAAAATCAGGACATTAGAAGAGCACTGAAAGTAGAAATATATCCTAAAAGTTCTGCACTGGCAACAAATTAGTAATGATCATCATGCTTCAGCACTGATAATGGAGGACGTATGTTCCTATGAATGTTAAGTAACAACAATGAATCACTGTGAAAGCTTGAAATCTGTTGCAACAAATTTGTAATTTGCTACATTTATACATATATTTATGATGTACTTTCAAACCATTGTTCATGATTAATATATCTAGGTGTTCTGCTCAAACAAACTATAGGCTACCTGAAGTGCAGCTGGACTCTCGGCCATGACATCAGACGCCTCCTTCAGAGCTCGTGATGCCTTCATCTCTCCCTCTGCGGCAATCACCTTTGCTCGTGCCTCTCGCGCAGCCTCAGCCTCTGCTGCCATTGCTCTCTGCAGCTGCAGAGGCAGACGGACATCTTTCCTATAAAGTAATAACATCGCACCATTAGTCATTAATCACTCGTGCCCCATGACTCACACTTCAATAAAGAATATAATTTTATTTCAAGTGACAAGTGTGTGCACTCCAAATTAAAATGACTTTCTTATTTGTACAACAAAGAATTTTAACAGCATAAGTATAGCAAAAGTTGGAATTTCTAGCTAGTTTTCAATAAAATACCAAAGTAGTAAGAATGGAAAAAATACTGTTCTCATACATGACCCTGGCTTTGGAAAATCAATTCATACATATACCTTTTGTTCAATATATCTTGAATAAAACAGTCAACTGTTAAAATCACAGACATGAAGACTGTTACTATTAAACCTTACAGCAGTCGTCCCAAACCTTTTTGTGCCTACGGGCACATTTGAGAGTTTATGAGATCGTGGCGGGCACCAACCAATTAACAAAGCCAAATTTTCTTTTCTCTGGACAAATAAGATATGGACACCAAATAATACACAAAACAACACGACGTTTAATGATACAAGAAACCATGCAATCAAAAATACGTACTTTTATAAGTACAATTATTATTACTTAAGTGGGAAGTTAGTGTGATGTTTGGTGCTCATTTCATTGGCCAATTTTTCAAATTTGGGAGTGTAGGATGATGTTGCTGCTCGCAAACAATAGTCAAGATGGGCATTAGTAAGTCGAGATCTGTGCTTTGATTTTATAATGTTCATGGTTGAACAGGCTTCATTATTCAGTATAACCTCTTTCCGTAACAACACGGGCATATTATCAAGCACAAAATATTTATCTTACTCTTGTCTATATAAAACATACATAAAATTAGTATGAAATAAATATGAATGACTCGTCTCTTACATCTCAACTCTCTCTACTTTAACACCCCAAGGGTCAGTTGCCTCATCCAGAGCTGACTGCATCGTGTGGGAGATGGCCTCCCTCTCTGACAAGATCTCAGCCAGGTTGCGTGTCCCCAGAACATTTCGCAGTGTTGTAGCAGCAAGAAGACGTGTTGAGTGACTGCGGAAATAAACAACACAGAATCAGAACATAAGTCAGTTTCTCCATGAAATAGAAAAATGCATAACAACTTAATCTAGTGAACTCTATACCAGGATCAGTGAAGTCACAAGACTGGCATCGTAACAAACATCACAATCACTTCCAACTCTTGTCCATCATTGCAAATATTTTCCAAACAAAATGCTTCAGAAACTGGCTTTCTTTCTGTCATCAGGTAGCAGGGAAAGAAGCTTCCTACTCTCAATTGCGGCATTCCAAAGGGGCTATCTAAATTAGAACCTTGTTCCCTTGCTATCTAACAATGAAAAACAGAACCAGTTTCTAAAACACTGTTTGGAAAACCTATGGTCATATGTACAAAATAACTAATTTTTATGACAATATACTACTGTCAGAAACATTTAGAACTGTCAGTATTGCAGTTTTATGATTTTAAATTCAACAACTTACACCTGATCCCGGTCAGGAAAACTAGCAATGGCTGGGGGTTCGTCGTGCTGACCACACGTCACCCTATATCTGGATGGATGATCGTTCACCTCTGCTTAGGCGTGTGAACGTGAGGCCAGCAGTCAAGCTAGTCAGCTTTGGCTCTCTGGAGCTGTTATGCCATGGACTGAATTTAATTTTTACTTACACCTGATCCCATCTTGATGTAACAGCACAGAACTTTATTTTGTTACTGGAGGCACATGCCTACAATACATTATATGTCTGCTTGTGCCTGTACTCAGATTGCAAATGAGTGAAGGTACAAGACTTTTATTGATTTATCAAGAAAAAGAGTTGGCCTTTAAATAATTTATTGGTGTTAATCTTTCAAGGACAAAGCTTCCTGTGCTCCTCTGCGCAGAAACAGTATATTTTATGAAGACACCATCAAAAAACTGGGCCAGGCTGTCCTTTGCAAGGATGAATAATGAAATGTATACTGACTATCTAGAAACAGCTGCATGCAGGTGTTAAAAACCTCCTACTCCCCCCTTCTTCTAGCATCATTTCTGTTTTATATGAGTTGACGAAAAAATCCTCATATCCATATTTTATTAATTAATACTTGAAAAGGTAATGCACTGAACTATATAACCATTTTCTACATTTAGAAAGATAATAAACAATTAGAAAGCATAAAGGTTTACACACACACCTGTAGTTGTTGACATTGACGATAGCAGCCAGGGGTTCCCTGACACGGTAGTATATGACAGCATCCACGCAAACAGTGACTGAATCCTTGCTGAGAACCTAACGTGCCAACACATACAAGCACATCACAACATGCACTGTGTCACATGCAGCAGTGATAAGGCAGCAGCTGGTATATGAGGGGACAAATGTATGTAACACATAATTCCAAAGCTTTGTACACAGTTAAAACCCTTACCACAGACATACCACTTTTTTCACACCATAATATCTTGAAAATATTAAGCACAATCTTGCTGATAAAATATATTCAGAAAATTTGAAATTAAATATATTGTAAGAAATGCTCCTTAATCATTAACCCTTTCACGTTATGTAATCCTCAACACAGCCTTGAAACAATTCTTTACATTTAACTAAATTATAATTTTATATGTGATAGTTCTTATTTAGGCATAACTTTTGCTTGTTGAGTTAATATTTTTTAAATTGCTAAAAACTATAAAACAAACATTTATACTTCATGATGGTCAAGTCTAGCCAGCAACTTGGCAGTACAGAGATTAAAATACTCTATTCCTATATGGAAAAGGCAAATAAAGAACAAGTATGAAAATAATAAAAATATCCCACAAGACAAAGGTTATTCAAACTCATGTCTAAAAGTACAAAAATAAAAAAACTACATCTGGGAAATAATTCATGACACCATCCTAGTTTATGAATGAATAATATTATTTGTTCCTCTGATGTCCATATCTATAAGATCTATATCATGGCAGCTCGTTTAGAATATTTTATTATAATTCAGACTACTTCACCAACTCATAATGGAAGCAGCAAGAACTGCTGACATGTTTGTAAACTTCTACCAGACTACACAGTGCAAAAATCCTAGAAAACAGCCTCTCATTCAGTGCCACGAGAACCTAAAATCCTACCTAGGAAAGAGTTAATAACTAGTGTTTCCATTTAATCACAGTTCTGATCATTGGAGGGCTATTCAGACTACATAAAGACCGCACAAAAAATAAAGTTTGCTGCACAACTTCATAGGATGAGCAATAAATAAAGTTGGTTATGAATACATAACAACAACTTGTGAGGTGACAGGTTCTTATGGTAGTGAGTATGAAGATGACCGTCTTCTGGGATGTAGCACCATTTACTATAGCAGAAACTGACTGATGATAGAGGCAGTACATGCCTGTGAAATGTCAGTCAATTTCTACCAGACTACATAGTAAAACATCCCACAAAATAGCCATCTTCATAAGAACAACTTATTTCCCTATAACAAATGTACCTCAAATAAAGATATTCAGAATAAACATACAGTTTCCTAAAAGAACAAAAGAAAATAAATAGCTTTTTATATAATTTGGAATTTTGCTTCTGAACTAAAAAATATGCAAGTTATTCTTCATAAAAAGTGGAATTTTATATCCTTCCTCTTAAAAGAAATGTCAGTATAAACTGACATTATAATTACACAAATCAGAAAAAATAAGTTTGAGTTAGACAAAAACAAGTTTTGAAAGATCACTTTATGACAGAGAATTAACATGCTACTTTCATCAAATAAAACATCTTTATAATATTTAACAAGAACTCCTTGGAAGAACATACAATACCCATTTCTGCTTCAAATATTCCAATCTTTTTGGCGAAGCTTCCAAGAGCTATAAGAGATACAATTTAGTGATCAATTACTGTAAAGACCTATTGAATAATAGGATCAACTATCTGCAATGTGGCCCCCAGGCTGCATGTGGACCTTGCAACATTTTTATGCAACCCATCACATGATTTCAGGATTAGCCAATATGAGAAGGGTAACAACTTTATGATACTGAGAAGAATATTGAAAATATATTATCAAGGTGCGAGGGCAAATAATCACAAAACATATTTTTATAAAACAAAACTTATGTAGATGCCATCATGACAGGTGCTGAAAGTCATAAGGTGGGATGATGATGATGATGATGACAATGCCAATAGCCATGACAATCTGTGTATGCAGGACATAATCCTAACCTAACCTAACCTCTTCCCCATGATAACAATCTGTTCAAATGTAATAACTAGATTGAGGCTGTTAGACTTTTCATGACACTTGGTTATGAACATTGTGACATGTGTAACTTCTCCAAGCTTACAAATTTTAACTTGCTACACTCAGTAATATCAATGCGAAAAGACAACAACAAAATTCAAGAACACAAGATTACACAGAATAATAATTATCCTTTATATAAACTAGTAATGAAATGAGAATTGTAGCAGAACTGTTGAAAAGTTACAATCTGAAAGTTGCAATGAAAACTTCAGACACTTTAGGAAAGTACATATGCCCCAACTGACCCTTTATTGCCCTTTACAGTACAAGGGTCAGGTGGTTGCTAATAGCAAGATATTCATACCAGGTTTCACAAAAATCTGTCACATAGTTCAGAAGATTTTAGGCAGGTACAGACATATGAATGTGATGATATCAGAAGCCAAAGTCTTCCTTACAAAATGCAAAAAGTTGGCTAAATATAAAAATATATGAAACCAAACAATATTAACTTCGTAAAGTATAACACATTTGCTACTCCAATTTGCATATACAAGGAAAGTGTATTGAAGCTTTAAGAGAGCACTAGTTTGCTGCAATATTAACAGTAATTATGTAAGAGTAACCCATCCCATGCTTATCTGTATTAAAGCTTACTTAATGAGATTCACAATGTATAAATTCAGTTACAAGAAGTTACAATGTGACAAGTAAAGTCATAAATATTTTTTTTCTATGAAAATAACCACTCATAACAGACTGTTACTTGCATAATTTTAGCACTGGTATATTTAGAAGACAGCTTGCTAATTCCTTCTGATCCACCATTAACATTACAACAATAGAACACAATTGAAAAGTGAAAAGTAGTTCATTTATATTTTTTTCTCACATTCTTCTGAGCCAACTGTTGTTTATTCCAAGCTTCCTGGTAGCATTAAATGCTTCTTGCACATTGCTAATGTATAACTACATAATCCAGAAAGCTTGTAGCAACATTTCAAGAACATGATAAATGTGATGTGCTGCTAGATATAAAGCATGTGGTACATACAGTTAAGAAAATGAAAAATACACACCCTTATCCATTGGTGTCTGGGCAGTTATTATACGCATGGAGCTCAAAATTGAAAACCTTGCTTTTAGAAGCCTATAAACAAGAGACATGTTTGCTGAAGACAGACTGAAAGACATATCAATTACAGCTTCATCAAAAGAAGTATGATTAGACAGACACAGAGTTATAAGAAAAGTTCTATTCACGAAAGTGGGGCAGTCTGAATTAACTACATTTTCTGTTCTCATATTCCTCTAAGGGCTGTTGGTCGTTATGTTTCTTTAAGATTTTTTTTTGATCATTGAGAAACTGCATGTCAATCGCAAATATATAACACATAAACTGCAGAAATTTACTAATCATAGAAAAAGACGCAACATTATGTTAATGTGGTAAGTCATTACATTATTCTAGATTTTAACAGGAACAGGGAATTTACTATCATTTATCAGGGTTTTCTGTATGTACATTTTTCAAAAACAGCTCACACTACCCTGCCCCCTCCTTCCCAAGTGAAAAAGAACAAATTAGTAAACACCTCCTGGTGTGTCATACCATGCTCCAAACAATCTTAACAATACTTATGTGAAAGTGATGGTAACTGGTCAGTTTATGCTCTGGGAACTTTACCCCTTTGAAAGAACTCTTAATTCAACTGGTAAGAGACTGGCTGGCCCCCATGCCAAATTTTAAAAATAAAACAAAATATATAACAAAATGAAATGCTATAATTAAAAATAAAAGTAACTCAAACCAATCAAAAATTCCATGACAAACAGGTTAGTAATCTTAGATTACCAGTTATCCTGTCTAAAGTTTTTATATAGTTTTCCTCAGTTTCCACAAATTAATCAATAATAACACTGTCAAACAGGCCATGCCACATCCTCCCAAATCCTAACTTACTTGCCTTCCACGAACATCTTCTCATCTCATTTGAGACTATATAATTTATTCAAGTGAAACAGCGTAATAAAAAACAGAAGAATCGACAAGTGACTTCTACCATCTTAGAATCTAGAAGATTTCAGGCTTTCATGGCAGTTCAATGCTAATGCAATCTTGTTTCTTGAAGACAGCACTACTCAGAAGTATGCCACATTGCTATCTATAATGTCTGTATCTTCAAGGTAAAGTGAACCTGGAGACAGTAAGGACCTTAGAAATACACCCCTTTCAACATGGTTCGACTCTAACATTAGGTTTACAATTATTTTTCCCACACAAAATCACATTTACCAATGCTACAGAAAAGAGCCCGCTGTATCGATGAGCTGCAAAGGGTAATACTTGTAGTTCATACAGTGTCTTGCATAATGCAACAGACATCAGTTCGCAAAGATGAATGGTGGCAAAACTGTAGAAGAAAACTACCTGTGCAATCATAGAGCCATGTTTCCGCACTCCATAAAATCTTTGTGTGCCTTAAACAAATCAGAAAAAATGCAAATGCCTGCTATAGGACCTGGGGCCTGTATGTTATGTCTCCTCACTGAATTAGTTGTCATTGCATCGACAATTTTGTGTTCTATGCACAAAGTGCACATATATGAGAGGTTATGTCTGTCCATATATTTCATCTCAAAAACTATTCATTGGGATTTAATAAAATTTGGTACTGGAAGTCTATACAGTAAAATCTGTCTATTGAATTTCATTCCAAAATCAATTTCATAACCTCACCAATTACAAGAATTAAAAAAATTAGCACCAAAACGCGAAGGACTGCATTTTTCTGTAGCATTGACATACCAGGTACACATTGATTACACCTAATTTATATTCACAAAGCAATTTAATACTAGAACAATGCAAATAAGAAAGCTATAATACAATGTGTGCTAGCAACACCACATAGAATGACACACCACACAAAGGCAACACACCGTGAACAGGAGAAAGAACAAGGAAAATGGCCTCCAACCTGCCTAGTAGTCCACAGAAGACTTCTAATGAACACATCAAATTAAGTAGACATCAGGATCCACAGAACTATGAACATTCAACCACAAAGCCTGACGGAATGGACAAAATGTGTAACATTTATCCCACTTTAATATACTGCATGTCTGTGAGTTCTTGTTCTGGAGAGTCTGGAATTTCTTTGTAACAATATATTTCTACTGTACTACACTTTATTTTGATAACTTTGTAATAATATAAAGCAAAATAATTGAGAACCTAATAGCAACAGGAATTACTATTATTTCCTTCTAAACAGAGAGTATCTGGCAAGGTCTTGAATGTTTATATTACCATGTCAGAACACATTCTAAAAGAATTATCTTGTTAACATTCCTTTACAAGCCAGAAGCTAGCTCCCGATGCATTTAGTTTCTGGAGAATAAATTCCACCAGTCTCTAAACAGTCTTTAAATAAACTACCACAATTCAAGGATACCTGTCTTCATACTCACCACCGCGAGAACCTCAAATTCAGTCCAAACAGTCTGAATTAATATTATTACTCCAACAGAAAAATGCTATATCTCAGTGGTAAGAATTACTATGCCTTCCAATATAAACACACATATTCCGAAGATTACAAATACATATCTCAACAAATATCTTTCATTATCTGTTGCCACTTTTGTGATGTATACCTAAGTTTACAAGACTTTATGCATCATAAAGCAAAATCAAGACTAAACACCAATGAAATAGATTCAGACACAGGGCAAGTTGGAAGTCATGACAGGAAAGTCTACGTCAACTTGCTGTGGATAGTTAGATATGTCATCTAACAGATAGAGAATTTACACCATCAAACAACTTCCTAACTGGTGAAACAGAAACTGTGCTTGTAAAACTGAGCTTCAGAATTTGGACCCATAACAAGAGAAAGTTAACTCCATCATTAAGATCTTATACGAACATGAGGTTTGCAATACAGTGATACCAATCTCAGATTAATTTCTAATACCCCTTGTTTTACCAGCTGCCCCTTAATAAATAAACAAATTAAACTAATTATACTTCAAACTTAAAAAATTGGGTGAATTAATATGCTGAAATTAAATTAATAAAATACAAAATCAGTATTCAAAAATAAAATGAAACAATGTTGAATCCTATGAAGTAGTTCTGGGAATCTTGTTACTTAGAATAGTATAAACATGCTGTAAAATAACACTGATGATGTTTCAAAGCAACATAAAAAAATACAAGGCAGTCCGCAGTAATGTCTAACACAACATTTATACCGAATAGCACAAAAGCATATGGACAGTTTGGCAGACAAAAATGTCAAAAAGCATATAAATGGGTGGAAGCTGCAACTTTCACAGATGTGCTGTTACTTGCATAAATTTCAGAATGTTCATAGCAGTAACTTACGCCACTCATGTTACTAGATTAGGGTTTTCAAACCCAAGGGCATATATATATTTATGAAAAATTAAAACTGATAATATACTGTACTGTACAATATTACACTTTAAAGATGCTTTGAAAAGTTTACATTCACAAATGAAAGCATTTATGACAACACTACATTTTACAATGACAGACCAATGCAGTTCAGAATGTACCAGTAACCCGTTTTATAATAATGTCAATTCTAAGTAATGGGACAAGAGGTGTGCACCGGGTACTGGTTGGGAAACCTGAAGGGAAGAGACCGCTGGGGAGACCTAGACGTATATGGGAGGTTAATGTCAGGCGGGATCTATGGGAGATAGGAGTTGAATGAAACTGGATTTTGTTGGCCCAGGACAGGGTCCGGTGGAGGGCTTTGGTTAATTCGGTAATGAACCTTCGGGTTCGGTAAGCCATCTAGTTAGTTAGTTAGTCAATTCTAAGTTTCATTTGAATCAGACATATTATTTAGGAATTCAAAAATGTAATAGTGGAGCAATCATTTTGGCATGCTTACAATGCTGATGGACTAATGTGATTTAAAACCTGAACTGATTAATAAGTTTTAGTGTAATCTGAAACAGCTGAATTGAGATAAAAACCTCTTTGTACATGTCTAAAAATTATAAAGAATTATGCACAAAATGTCAACAATGATGTCAGAACATCAGATAACCTTCCAAGAATAGAAAGAAATGGCTGATATAAGAAAAAGGAATACTGAAAATTTTTAACATTACTACGAGTTTTTAAAATGTCTTTGCCACATGAGACAACTTCAAAAAGTATAATAAACACTTTTTCTTTTGCTAACATAAAGTAATATCAACTAAAATAAGATGTGCTGTGCATTTAAACAGAAACACAGAAGTGAATGTTTCATTAATTTAAATTAAGCAAGGTGAAATAGAACACACAGGAACACAGGCCTTAAATTAAATATCGTTTTCTTGAATTATTCTAAATAATAAGAGCTTGTGAAGATGTTTAAACAAATGAGAGCAAAAGAGTATTTTCCTCAAGACAACCTTGGAACAAAAAATCATAATTTACTTTGAATAGTACTGGAAAGTCTCAACTGTCCTATGACTTTTGTCCCATACTTCCTCAAAATCAACCTGTTCACTTTTCTTGGAGAGAAACAAATGAGAAGGAAGGGATGATGAGCATGTGATGACCACGACAAGCCACAACTAAGCCAGGCAACATCTAAAATTTCAAGAAGGTTTCACAAACATGTAGAATATATTTTCAATCAGTGAAACAAATTGATCTTTCACAAAAGTTGTTCAAAAAAAGTCAAAATCTGATAAGAGATAATTTATTCTGCAGCGTATAAGCACACTGGTCCAGAATCTTTCATTCATATGAATATAGTTTCAATTTAATTGAACATTCTCAAGGATGTAACATACTTTTCAATAACAACATTTTTGTATATGAAAATTAAGGAGTAACAAATAAGAGAGAGAAATGCAACATATTTCTATTGTGTCTGCATACAAATGTCAGAAGGTTACTGGCAAAAATAGATGCTGAAATGGATCGAACAGAAAGGACAGCAATATATGTGTATAACCAGGAATAAAGTAGCTGTGCTCAGATGTAATAAAATGTGAAGGGGCAACATTTTAAAGTATTTCTAACAAAAAATGTAAAATCAATACAATTTTATTACCAGTGAGAAAAAATCTTAACATACCTTTGGACATGTCTAACAAGCTTGACAATTTTTGTACAATGCACCATTGCATGCTACTAAAATAGAGTCCTGAAGAGAAATTTTATAAAAATTAAATGTAGAAAAATACTGGAGAGACAACAGTATTCCTCAGCAGAGAAGGCAACCCTAAATAGGGGCACGGGATTGAAAGTGACAAAAGTGTTAGCAACAGCAAAAGACAGGACAGTCATTATTACTGCTATATCCAATAAAGCGCAAGGAAATGTTAACATAAAACAAGTTTCATATGAAAAATTATTACATCACATACAAACAGTAAATGATTCTGCGGATATGAATGCTACTTCATGCGAGATGAAAATATGGTCAACAATCATGACCCTTATATGAGGGAAGTTAAGTTCTTTCCAACTGATTTATGGTCTAACAAGACATGTTCCACTGACAAAAATATTTTGCTTTGCTTGTGAAACCTTCTAAGTGAGCTAGTGACAATTCCCGGCTACCTGTAGTCCTCGACATTGTTGGTGGCCATGATGGGATGATTCACAGAGTAGAAAACGACAGCATCCACATTCACCGTGACCGAATCACGGGACAAAACCTGTGAGTGGTAAGTTATAACATAAATACATTTCCTCTTGTGGCCTCAAGCCTGGATTCAAGGTGAAAACCTGAAGTAACCAGCACAATTTCTGAATAATGCAGAAGATTATGGGATTTACCAGAGGAAATCCTTCCATCACGGTTGCAACGAAGTACCAAAAAGACTTACAGAGCATTCCATGACTTAGCATTTATAAGCCAAAATTCACAGGCATTTCTGAATGCAAATCTGACAAAGTTAGGGTGACCATACATTCTTCATCCTGGCATCCTTTGCCTAGCTGCATCAATAAATCCAATCGATCAGCTACTTTACAGCAGAGCACACTGTGTTCTTTAAACATAACACACAAAATGAGAGATTCTGACCATATTTTCAGTGCTGTGTTATATGCCAAGTGGTATTTGTGAGTACTATCGCGTAAAAGACTTCACTCTAAGCAGAAAACTCAACTTTATTACATGCCATTAACACTCAGCAACTTCAATATTTTCCACATGTCCTATCTTTCATTCCTGATTCCTCTTTAACTTACTTAGAGTAAGTATTTGTTTGTCAAGATGCCAACGATGTTAGCTTGCTAAACAGACATCACCTACTGACGCATATCATGAAATAAATGGAATATATGCTTTAAAATTCAGTATGGCTCAAAAAACAAGTTTCATGGTGTTCCTACTGACTGGTAAAAGAGCCAAAGTAGGAATAAAATGTATCAGGCCAGTGGAATCAATCTCATTAAAAATTGACAAGTGAGAATCTCTAATATATATATATATATAAAGGACCACCTTGTCAAGAGGTGTGTTTCAATTACTCAATATGTCAGTATGACATTCTCCAACTATTCCACAAAATAATCAGGATTTTGATTTCACTGACAATCTTCATACACTCGAGGAACACAGCAGCTTGCTAAAATTTAAGCCAAGCAGTGAAATACACCAAGGAACCATTTACAATATAGTTCAAACTGAAGGACTGTCTTAAATGTTCCATTCAAAGTACCACGCAAATAGAAAATTTAGTTGTCCAAAATTAGGTTAGAAATATATGTTCAATTATAATAAAAAGTTAGTGAATCACTACAGCACAAGTTAATGCATATAAGGTAATTTATCACAGATAAATAACCAACACAAATAAGTCCATGCTGTTAATGTGCTAGTGTCATTTAACATGTGGTTATAGTTTCCAAAACACTAAGGATTAGTACATACATTGAAAGAAAAAGCTGACAAGAGCACCAGAAACTGGTGTAAGAAGACACTCAAGAAAATCTCTGAACAGGAGAAGATATTCAGTTCTCTAATATCCCTAAAAGGCCAATCACTGAATGTTGTGGTCAAG
>NW_019060875.1:289331-326016 GCF_000696155.1 Zootermopsis nevadensis
CCTGCTTCGTATTCGGAAGTTCCAAGTTCAAATCTCAGCCCAGAGACTGGCTATCCTGACTGAGGTTTTCTGTGGTTTTCCTTAGTCCTTCCAGGCAAAAGTCGGGATAGTACCTTAAATGAGGTCATGACCACTTCCTTTCACATCCTTTCCAATTCTTTATTCACTACCATCCTCTCATCTGACACTATAAAATCTCAGCTACTGAAAAAGTGTCATTAAATAAACTATAAATAAATTAATAACAGGCCAACCAGACCTAGAAGCAGCAAGGGTGATGGTAACCTTACTGATCTTCCATCTTGTAGCATAAAATGCCATGAGTTTTGTCCTAATTAGTATGGTCACCCTAAGAAAAGTTACAACATAGAAAGAACAGGTATTAGCACATTACTGCATCACTTGTAGCAAACCAGTACACTTAAAGCACATTTCTAGGGATAAACCAGTAAAATAATTTGGAAAATTTTCACTATGTTTGAATTCAAAGAGGATGTAAATGCTGCTGCATAAGCATGAAGATTTAAAGAAAACATTCGTAACATCAGCAATTTCAGCCATTGAAAATAACAGACTTTATTGAGAACAGGATTTCTGAACACAGTGATGGCTTCTAAATGATGAATTCCACTTGGATTCTAGGAATTACACATTTCAACAATTAACCTTCTGCAATGTTGAATGCAGATGAATATAGTAAAACTGACATCCCCTGACTTGGTCATTATGTTAAAAGTATAAACAACTTCTAAGGGTCGATTAGAATGAGGATACAGTGATTTTAAATGAAGAAGCAATAAAGTAAATGTTACCAACACCATGCACGTATAAAAGAATTACTTCATTAATAAAAAAAATCAGAATGTTCTATAATTGTGGTCTGATTTTTTTATATAAGGAATATCTAAGAAAAATATAGTGAAAGACCACACCCATCAAAGTCCAAAGCATGATCCTACATTAATGAGAGTCCTCAGTACAAGATTGAATCAAAGTCTGCTCCTGAAGCCATAACAATAATGGTTACAGGAGCAATTTAAAAATATGACCTCCACATGGTCTTCAGGGCATGATGTTCAACTAAATTGAATTGTAACAGTTCATAAAATTGAAAATGTTACTAAACAAAGGTTAGAATCAGTCATTATACAGTATGTCTTTCACAAAAGGATGTGCATTTTCTGCATAAAGTAAGGACTGTTCTGAGTCCCCAGTTATATCTTTAAAACCCACTGGTAACTATATGTACCACCTACTTTAGCAATTAGCAACCCTCATTTTGCCCACAGACAGGAAATATATATGGATTTTGTATAATTCTCAGACTAAACAGCGACTGTTTCCTTAAATTGGATTAACCAAACTAATCTTTATAAAGGAAATACATTGTATTTTCAAAGAGGTCAGAAGAGAATTCTTAAACAACCACAAATGCCAGGTCAGTGTTCCATTCCAAATAAAATAAATTAACAAACTTACTCTTGCATGTACATCACAGTAATACCCAACGTGAGATTAAATCTTTTCATGATTACCATATTCATTTTTCTTTGTGACATTCTATTTAACGATAACAAACTTGGCAAAGTACCTGTAATATTTGTATTAATCAATAACATAATATAATTATAATAATAATAATACAACAATTTCAGTATTCATTACATAACAGAATATTGAAATCTATTTATCCACTTGCCAAAATTCACTCACCCAAAGTAACAATGTACATTTCATACAAATATCTTCATACTCTTTAAAAAACTCCATTAACTCAAGTGGGCAAATGTATTTAATATTTAATAACAAATAGAGCAGTTCTTTCATAAACAGGAACACATGAGAATTTTATACACCGGTAACCAATGTATAAATACTGCATTATGATAAAACACTATCAAACAATACTGTACTATACTGTCAAAGTGGTAATGTGGTGGATTAGTGAACAATGGAAACTATTCTAATCCTGGATGTCTACAAAAGCTACAAGAGAACTAATTTAGTTTACCATATTTTTGGAATATAAACACTGGCATCATGTCATAGTTGCCTGCCATTTTCACAATGCTGCACACTTTCACTACTAAGTTATCTTACAATTTTAGACATGGACATACCTCCTGAGGTGGAACATCAAAGGAAACAGTTCGTAGATCCACCTTGCAATACGTGTCGATGCATGGCAGAATGAAAAAGATACCAGGTCCACGTGCCCCGCCCTTACGCAGTCGTCCCAGTCGAAATATTACCGCTCGTTCATATTCCTGCACAACCTGGTAACAAAACACAAAAGAACTTTCTTGATGAATGAAAGGGATTATATTGTGTGTGTGTAAATTATAACCTCACTAAAAATATATATTTAGCAAAATATCTAGAAGGACGAAAATATTGTTTCTCACTACCTGCCTGGCAAAACAAATAAAACCAGTCAGAATAGCTAGTTGCCCACCCAAACCTCAAACTGGGTACCTCCAAAATACAAGTCTAAAGCCAACCTGCTCAGTAAGTTATGTTATGTGTAACTGTCATGACTTCGACATGTTAATCTCACATGAATAAGCTTCATTAGAAACAGTTAAACATACACGGTTATTCTGCATATTCTCTTCTCTGTTCATCTTTATTCCTTTACAATTCATTTGTAATAGACAAATGCTGAAAACCCTGATTATGATTGTTACTGTTTTTACTATAGGCCAGTCTCTGCATTAAAAGAATATGTGCTTGGAAGAATTTGAGTAGGAAGTTGAAGGGAAAACGTGGAAAAATTGACACTATATCCAGCCAGTCTCAAATCCTCCAAGGCCTTCAGCACAAAAGGCCAATACATTACTACAATACCACCAGATTCAACATCAAAGCTTTTGCCTGGCAGCATTGAAGAAACCTAATAAAGATTCTCAATTAAGACAGCTGAACTCTAAGCTGAGATCTAAATTCAGGAAGGATCAAAATAAATTAAAAAATATCAAATAATTTAACAAGACCTATACATGCAGAGACAACATGAGTTGTACAAGACTGCTTTATTATAATCAAAGTGAGGTTTATTTATTTTACAGTTTTGTGTGTGTGTGTGTGTGTGTGTGTGTATATATATATATATATAAACACCAGTGTGGCTGATGTGTTCATTGTGTGATGATGGTGAGAAGTGTTTATATGCTGCTAAGGCAATGACATTCTGTATAAGCATACTGTGTTTTACACAAGTGCTCCAGTTCAGTTCCTCAATGATACTGCATGACAACGCACACAAAGTTCACTTATAGTTTCTTCTTCTGCTTCCTCCTGTCACAAAATGACCAACTACATTCTGTCTACATTTCTCCAGTTTGAACTTTATGACTTCAGCCCTGAAGATGGAGACAACATGTTTATCTGAAATGCTGGCATCTACTTTCAAGTCCACACGGTATTACAACCCAGAAGACCATTAACAGCTTCACCACTGTGAGAACCTCACATTTCACAATTATATTTGTAGTTTGTTTCTTATTTTATTTACCATTAAAAGCCCATATGTCCCACCTGCTTCAACAATCAAGTATTCATTTTATATCATGCTTCGGACCAGAGATACGGAATGCGCGCTGGTTCGAGTCTCGGGGGAGAAGAAATTTTCTCATGAGCTTTCGACCGGTGCCAACCCAGCATCGTGAGGAAATTGGGGAGCTACAATGAGTAGCGTAATCTAGTCAGGAAAGCTAGCAATGGCTGGGGGTTCGTCGTGCTGACCACACGTCGCCCTATATCTGGCTGGATGATCGTTCACCTCTGCTTAGGCGTGTGAACGTGAGACCAGCAGCCAGCTAGTCGGCTTTGGCTCTCAGAGGGCTGTTACGACACAGATTTAATTTTTAATATAATTCTCGAAGTAAAAAGTCATTATTTCTTTGCAGTATGAACTGCATTCTTAATTATTATTTAAATAAGCTTCAACTTCAAACAGTTAATAACATTTGCATCAGGAAGGGTTCTCTTACACTCCCCCACAAGTACCCTGCATATGTAGATTCCATTATTTGATCTCTCCAGTTAATCCTCATTTCACCCTGTAAATTCCATCTTTAATTATGAATATCCTGCAGGAATCCTATCATCCACCTTTAACGTACATGAATACCACTGTATCCATAATTTCACCTACGTTTCTTGAACTGTTTCTACCTTCTAATCTTGCCTCACATCCTGGTTTCAGATGTTATTCCATTCTTCAACCCAGATAATATGAAATCAGAATCAAAAGCTAATTTATTCCTGATAAATTACAGGTATATTTGTAAACAAAACAAGGTCTGGGTATTTCAGTCTATGTTTCTATAGTAAATGCATGTTAGAACTGCATTCTTACCTTGAAACTGAGGCACAGTGAGATGGGGAAGGTCACAATAAACAGTAAGATTGAGGCTGCAGTTGCAATAAATTCAATGCAGCCCATTGGCTCTGGTTCAGCTGAAACAATAATTAAAAAACAGGTTAGAATTCAAACAACAATACCCAAATCTCAAAGAATAAAGCACATCACTCCATGCAGCCCTACTGCTGTATATGCTGCCTACAATGACAGAAGATGGTAAACTTAAGAATATTTCAAGCTTAAGTTAGTAATTTTGCCAAATGTCACCTTTATATTAAAAACATGCTTACTTCCATATAAGAGAAATATTAAACCAAATATGTCACATTTTTAAACAGAATCATTCACTGCATTATCAAATAAAGTAATATTTAATTTCACAAACACAATTTTTTATTGTACCAATATAGTGACTGAAATTTTAAGTTCCGAAAGTCCTCTCTGCCTCTTTTTAACTAGTTGGGTTTTAGGTTATACAGAATACAAAAGGAACAGTGGCACACCTGATACAGTTTCCCCCACCTAAATATCAGCAACCATTACTCGAAAATAACTAAGAAAAAGTGACAGTGGAACCACGGTTCCAGAGAATCTGACGTAAATACGTCTCTGTATTTAAATTATATTTACGTTTCTGTAATGTAATGTAATGAAATTAAATTTAATGTAAGAAATGAAATGAAATGTAATGTAATGAAACATAATGTAATGTAATTCAATTCATTTATTAAAGTGCTTGACAACAGCCAAAAAGGCCAATAATGAAACATAATGTAATGAAATATAATGTAATGTAATAATTCTTATGTAAGATAAGTACTTGTGATATTCTAAAAGGTTTTTACCAGATTTACATATAAAGACAATGTCGTATGACAGGGTGGTTCACATAGCCCTAAAGATGTAAATGTTGATTTTCTGGGTGAGAAATACAAACATCTCAGAAAATGGATACCATATATTCTTCTAAAACATTGGTATCCACATATAAGTACATACAGAAGATCAACATTAACACAACATAACTGTAATGCATAAGTAAGCATTTATATTTTCTATTCTCAACTAACTGAAAACAGATATATGATTGACTAACACAGTAAGTTAAAAATATAATTAAACTATTCACATTTAAACAAATGTTAGAAGAAATCAAATATTTACGCACTACGGATATAAAAACATGACTCAAAATTTCCATGGGGTAAAGAGAAATATGTAGACAGAGAACTGAACCTACATCCATGCATTATTCTTTCAGCATCAGGTTCAATTACAGTGCACAGTTCCTAAACTACTTGTTTATATTATAATCTTTTAATGTATTCAACAAATCACAAACAAAATTTCAGAATCATGCATAAAGTAACTGTAATGAGTAAAAAGTGTCATTTTACCCTAAAAGATATGTTCTCATTCTTACTGCTAATATAAAACTAAAACAAAGTGGAACTTCACTGCAAACATCTACTGCACATCCAGCATACAGTGAAACCACATTTTCAATTAAAATGGACAACAATGCTAAACATTTTTAAAAATAAAATAAGTTTTAATATTTACAATTTGAATGTCAACAGAAAATAAAATAATGCATTACTACCACTAGAATCTGAAATACAGCTTACTTTCATGAGCTATACGTTGTTGTGCTTCTTGAAGAGGAGTGTTTTCAAGTTCAATTTTTTCTGCAGCTTGTGAGAAAGACATGGCTAATGGAACACACTTTCTAAAGTTCAAAACTGACTAACTAGTTCCACTTTTTAAAGTTTAATAATTTCTAACTGGACACACTTTGTAAAGTTTCAGCATCACTTCCAAAACTTTTCTTGAAACACACACACACCACAAAATACTTTTTCATTTGAAGACAGTCAGCATGTACCTAACTGCCTACTGTCGCAACACTGCAACTGGATAGCATACACCTACAGATACAGACAGTCCCGCTCACTGAAAGTGTTATCAAAAAGTAAATAATAGCTAACAGGTCCCAGAATTTCACATTGGATGTTTCATAACCTCGATCAAAGCCTCGGATAGACGGACCTAACAGAGGACCGAATGGAAGAGAATTGAGGAGGCCGTGGACCGAATACAGACCGGAGTGCCATAGAAGAAGATCTCAAAAGGAATCAACAATTTCCAGTTCATAAGAAGCAATAATATATTTTCTATGGTTTGTTTTTACTTCTGTATCATACAGATATCTTCCTAGTAAGAATATATCAACCACTGAAACTATACCCACACTTTATAATCATCTACTACTGAGACAACTAACAAACTTCCTGTTACTACAGTTAAGGTTCAACAACACTAATGTCAAAACATGCACTGAGCATGCTGGTGTAGTGATAACACTCTGGACTTGTATTCAGGATATACATGTTTATTTGAACTTGACTCAAAACAATCCCAAGAGCATGTGGTTAAGCCACAGACATACTGTTGCATGACTTTCTGTATACACCAAATTTATATTATGTGTAGTCTGAGGAAGAAATGGGTTAATAAGTATGATGTTATGATGATTATCATCATTTTCCCATCTCTCCAGTGAATACTAGAACAATATCTTTAGAATATGCCTCAATCACCTTCAAAACCTTAACTAACCCTCTTCCCATCTCATCAGACCCTGTATGTGCAATGCGCTTGAAAGAGATCACTAAATTACCTAAGAATGAATTTTAACCAGAGTCTGCCATTAATATGACCCTAAGAAAGCTTCACATATAACAATGGTCAAAATTAAAGTTTTGTCTGTTTTATTATACATTTCTTTGACAAATACAGATTGAGAGTTCTAAGCTGAATGAGAGCTCACATTTCCTAATAAATTGTAAAATCATGAAGAAATTTGTGTGAAGAAATAATTCTTTCAAAAGAAACTTCCAGGAAAATAATTACAGTATATGTTCTTTGTATTTTAAGTAATTTCTTGATACAGTGTTATTAATTTAAAGTCCTGAAAGGAGCATCAGGCAGAACCAATTTTAAAACAAAGAACTTTCTTTTCCAGGAATCTTTCAGTAAAAATTATACACTGATATCGACAGTGAAAAAATGGTTGAAATATAAATGCTTCCACAATTATTTTCATTACAAAAAAGCATGTGATATATCAGCTTTTAAGGTTTGACAGAAATGTGACACGCACTTTATCAGCTTCACTGATTCATTGTTAAATTAATTCACAAGAGTGAGAATGCACTTTTACATTAAACCATTCCAAAAATACTCTTTTAACTTCAAAAATTCAAAATTGATTTATCTTTCTACTTAACCGTTCATCAAGCAAGCTTTTAAATGCCATACAGATTTTGTGCTGGCTGGTACAATGAGAAAGACATTTAGGAATTATATATGATGTAGTTATGCTATTAGAGCTGCTTAAATTTGAATTCTATCCTTAAGTAACATGCACAGGCATGATGATACGAAAATAATTACTTGCACCAAGTGACAAATTAATGTTTCTATATGTTATTAAACAGTTAGTTATTCACCAAATTCTATAAAAAAAACTAAATTACAAAAACTGGTATATAAAAATATACCTCTTGCTTCTTACAGGAAATATTAGTGACTGTATACTCCCATAGGTCTACATGCTGAACCTAGTGCTGCTAAGTGCTCTATCACATTTAATATATTTTATTAATTACTTCTATACACCAAATTAAAAAAACAACATACCCATTAATTATTCAGTTACAGGTAATCCCTAGTCTCATGCATTTGTTTTTTTTAATAACCAGTTATTCTCTTCATCTACTATTAAACATTTTAATTGTCGCAATGATGTGCCAAGGCAACACAGTAAACGTATACACGGATGGACATACACATGGATGGATGTATTTAGAGTATTTTACACTCACAAAACTCAACTGCACACTCCACTCCTCCAGAGTCTGTCCTTGTGCATTCAAAATCCATTTACTCACTTCTTAAGGCTTCAAATACTGTGCAGTGGTTGCATGTCTGATTCAAACATCACATTCTAACACAAAGCATATGCGCTACATATCACATAATCATATTTGGTCTAATTATATATATTTAATTTATATAAATTACACAACACTGCTTATTTGTAATGAAAGCCACATTCAATGCTGACAATAAATAAAAAATCACCTGTGTATTATGTTCATTACTGATTTAGTAGTTTATCATCTAATTAACAAGGGTAGAACTGCGTACTTCAATGATTTTATGATTTCATATACTCAACTGGTCTTGCTCTACATACTATATTATCTATTCTTACTAAGCCAATCACATTACAAGCATTTTGTATTTTGTTAAATAGCCACAATATTTAAATAATTTCTGAGCCACTGAAAATCTTAATAAGGTGTACAATATATTTTACATGTGATGTAACTATTTTTTGTATGATGAATCATATGAAATTAAATTTGGGCTTCACATAATTACAGAGGACTGATATAAACCAAAACAATAATTAGTCAAAATGGAACATCTCATTATTAAAAACAGAGACAAATTATCAGAAATATATACCTCTAAAAACCCATGGCAAATGCTGCTTTCTCCCAGCATTCAAACATGATTATTGCAGTTTTCATTAAGACTTGCAACAAATACAACAGCAAATTACGAGAAAACCAATCTCTTATCACACACATTCAACAGGCTAAATTTTATCCTTCAAATATGGTAATGTGGTATGTGGCATGTGCATGTAATACATATTCTGAATGTGTTCTGAAAATAATTGGATAAATGACACCATTTTATCACTTTCAAACTTAATTTCAATAGAAACTCTCAACTTGCTAGCCTATTGAATGGATCATCAGAGGAGTATCTGAATAGATAAGGAATGGAAAAGCATACAGTTTCTGGTCCTTCTACCAAAATACTAATCACTGTATTTTCCTTAAGACTCAACCACAAACCCAGCTCAGGAGAGTCAAACTATGGGAAAGTACAATTATTTTCATCATACATATTTAACCACGTGTCTGCAGTGGTAGTGCGGTCTGAGGCGTGGGCCTTGTGCTGCTTGGTCGCTGGGACTGTGGGTTCGAAACCCACTCAAGCCATGGATGTCTGTCCGCGTTTTTCTGTGTTGTGCTGTCCTGTGCACAGGTAGAGGCCTCGCGACGGGCTGATCCCTCGTCCAAGGAGTCCTACCGAATGTCTACAGATCAAGCCAACGAAAAGTTGGGACCCACAGTGCTCAGGCACTTGAAGAATGGGTCGTTCCCAGTATATTTAACCATAACAGATCCATTGGACAAACAACAGAAACCTTGGACACAGAAATATGAATGCACTAAGCCATAAACAACTATTCCACCAAGCTAAATGTACCATTCTCAACAAACCAACATTTCTTAATAGAAGATGGCTGTCTTATGGTTGTTGCTCCATGTAGTGTGGTAGAAGTTTACCGATGTTTCATAGGTCCTTGCTGCCTCCACCATCAGAGCAATGATGGAGGCAGCAAGGACCTCTGGAAACGGAAAACTTCTACCAGACTATACAGTGCAACAACCAAAAATATAGCCAACAACAGACTCACAGCTGTTAAAACCTCAAATCATAAATTTTCATTAGATTTAGTTTTGCAAAGCACACTGCATTTAAGATTTACTGCACACAGTTCTCTTTGTTGAAGTACAGAATAGGCTGTTGACTTCAGAGATAACTGTCAACTATCACTGAAGGTGTGTCCATTAATATTATCAAATGATTCAAACATGAATTCAATTTAACTAAACCTAACCTAACAATCTAACATAATATTATCAATGGGACCAATCATAATAAGAACAACCACTGTAATATGTCAAAAATACAGTAGTTCAATAAGGCATCCACCAGAATAAAACACTTATGGTACTTGCTGTCTTAAAATTCCCAAAAGGTTCTGTTTACCCACTACAAATGTGCTATTCACAACTCTTCTGGTGGTTATGCATTTCCATTGCAGGCACAGTATACAATTTCACGAACTATTTCACAAATATTTTTTTCTATTTAATACATTTAACCTATCTACCTACATTACAGGTCACCAATACTCATTTCAATAGCCTAACTTTTTCCTCATTTTCACAGGTATTCAGTATCCTAGGGCCAAGGCACTCAATTGCCACATTTGTAGACCTCTGAAAAAGTCATAACTATGTGCCAAACTTTGCCAGATCCACACAGTGTTCATATACTTGTCAGGTATAAATGGATTTTGATACAATTCATATTATGGATTTCTGTAAATCATAGTGAAACACTTTTGAAGGAAGAAGCTCAAAATATAATTCCCACCTTAGTTTAAAATAAAAACATGTCTTATTAAACGACTGTTTTAGACAAACATCGACAATTCAGGAAATACAGATATTTCATGTAATTTTTGTTTTGCTACAATCGTCACTAAAGCGAATAAATATTTTGACGAACATAACTGATTAACCATGGCTGGGAGCAAGGTACACAAAAATATTATGTTTCCATTCAGCGAAACATTACTAGACAGTTTTAAATTTCGTGTTGGATTAAATTTGATGTAGGGGTGACTGCATTCCACATTTTTTTTGCGACACTTAAAATGCGGTCATAAAAGCGTGTTTACTATTAATTTTTTTAAGAACAGAAATGACATCGGCACTAAAATGTAAGGTTATGTTTTCAAAAATACGAAAATCAGTATTTACATAGGCAGCTCTCAAATCACACTAATTCCAACACCACCATTAACCCGTTTATAAACGAATAAGCCCAACACGGTCACATGACCTTTATATTCGATCGTGAACTCGACTATTTAATTCCACAGTTAATGGCCTCTCCAGTGGATCCAAGCTACTAAACTACATCACATTGTGTGCTTTCCTTTATTACTACGAAAACCTAGAAACGAATCAAAATTTCTTTACCAGTATTCATAATTCCTACAACCTTCACAAGCCTTGTAACACTCTGAACGGTTAAAACTGCCGATATGATAAACTGAGTTGAAATGAAACCATTTGTTCGAATTCACACACAACTACGAATAAAATATCGATTCTTTACGTCAGTGGTTGTTACACAAACTCGAATGTAAATAATCGCGGACGCTGCAACCACACGAAACAGCACAGCATGCAGAAGCTGGGGTACTGAAAGCGCACGACCAGCAGACAGTCCACGGATCAAGAGCAGCTGACGGAGGTATCGATGTTTCGCTCGCAAATTCTGCTCGCCCGCTATCAGAAATTCCAACTCGAAACAGAATACAGAGTGGAGCACGAAATACATAGCTACCGGAATTTAGTTGAAGACCGTCCTGGATACAGAATTGTCCCTTTTGTCATCACATTGTCTCGGACTGGGTTTCATTATTGTCTCAATTATTCTAAATCAGTTGAAAAGGTTGATTGTTGGTCGTATGCAGATGTATTGTTCTTTTTGTGTTTTACAGCTCTGACGGCAACAGCGTCACTTTTGAATGGCTTCGCCCTACGTATGAAATTCCATGGTGCAGAATCGTTAACGAAAATTTGAAAGTTACCTGTCTGCACATTAAAATCGCTGCAGCACTGTTGCTGCTATGCGTATTGTACTATTATAGGTACAATATTAGTCGATTCACACATGTCTCGGAAGAACAATAGTGTTGAAGTGCAACGATTCTAACGACAGATTATCCGAATGATTATGTTTGTTGATGTAAATGAAAAATGAAGCACTTCGATATTTGTGAATCAAAATTATTCTGATAGTATGTTTACCAGACGTATATCAAATCACGAAGGATAGGATTTTGTAGAGAATCCTTCATATAAAAGCAACATTATAACCATTTCTAGTCTAATGGTGACAAACTACTCAGAATAACAATATTTTTTACAGCAGAACGGAGAACGAACTGTGAAGAACACTACTGAAGAACGATCAATATTTATAATCTGCACAGAATGTGACAAAACTTCGCACATTTCATTTGACAAAATATAAGACGATGACCTCCAAGAATCGAGAAATAAAATGTACGTTATCTGTAAATATTATTTAGTAAATGCTGACTTTTGCAATTCATCTGCGGTTGTGTTCTGTGTCATGTTTGAATCAATACAAGATTAAGTTTTCAAATCAAAAGCATCACTGCTACGTTATCTTAGTTCAACCATTATTATTCATTGCAACTTCGCCAGTGAACATGAAAGCTTAAGCCTTGTTATTTTTATTTCATTTTCAAAAATCGACTTACATCTGGCCCTGCTGGCATCTGACCATCCATTATTAATAGATAAGTTATTTTTTACGAGGCTACATCCACTGAGGCTGACGTATGTTAAAACTTTGAAGCCAAGGCTAGTCTAAACAATACTTAATAATGCTGTTTAAGGAAATAATCAGTTTATTTGAAAATCATATAAAACCCATCAGGACGGAACGTTCATTTCAACCGTGTTACCCCAAGTAACACTTTGGAAAACGAAAAATAACAAGTCTTACATGGTTCAGTGGTACTCTATACATCAGAACACAGCAAAACGGATCATATAAAACGAATCTTCAGCCAGCTTCGGTGGTTGTTCAGAGGCCCTCGACTCATTTGGATGATGGATTAATATGTATAGTACATGACAGATGAATTAAGGGAAGGGTGGATGAATGAGGTGTATGTCCAAAACACCTTAATCCCTTCTCGTCCGTTCCAAATCCTCGGTCCTCGTAATTGTTCAACCCTTTAAAACCCAGTGGTAATTATATGTACCGCCTGTTTTATTAGTCAATAACCCTTTATTTTTCCCATCCACAGAATTAAAGGAGTAGTGTTCAGTACAAGTATTAAGCACTTGATATGATTTTACTTATACAATAAAACACAATTAATTGATCGATGAAAGTAGATTCATTTATATTTGTTGAGGTAATAACTTTAAAAAAGAGTTATGAAGAAAGCTACACAGATGCCGAAATATGTGCTGTGTTCTTAGTAATAATTATCTCGAGTGTGTAAGGTTAAAGTTACAAAACACAAATTTGTTTTCAAATACACAGTTTGAGCAGGTTCCAATTTACTACACACAGATATACTATATTTCCCTTGGGGATGAATACTCCATAGAGCAGTTAATATGAAAGTGATATTAATAATAAATCAGGAATCTGATAAAGTATTAATTGTTTATATACATCGTGCATACAGATGGAATTTGCATGGAAAATGATGGTTAATAATTAAATTCTGAAACTGTTCTTCACGCAGTAACATACTAAGGACCGCAGTTCGAATCTCGGTAGGGACGCTTTAAGTGTCCTCTTAGTTTCCGTCCAATGCAATGAAAACAATTATGTCAAATCGATAACAACACATTTAATAATTACCATACAAATTTCGTCTTGTTATTGTTAAATTATAATATGAATAAATACCGAAATTATAGTCGTTATCTTTAAATCGTTACATAAATAAATGCTGGAATATCATCCTCATGCGTGGAGGCGACATCTGATTGACGTCACCAATAACCACAATAACGTCATTCGTAAACCACAGTTTGTAATTACAGAAATCACAGCAGCCTTAAGCGACTGCATTAAAATTTAAAAGTATCAAAAACTTATATTCTTTGAATTAAGGAGACGTATTCAAGCGCCAGATTTTGCTGTTCGCAGCTAATGCACTTCTGATTCAATAGTCACAGCGTAATTGGATGTTTTTATAAGACCATTTCGATGTTTGGATTCGCCTGTATAAACATTTCTAAACCAAGTAAACTGAAATACAGTTTGTGTCATTCGTGATGGATCACAACGTGGCAATTGAACTACAGAGATATTAGAAATAAACAGTGTTATTCGGCGTTAAATTGACTAATGCTTCGCAGGCATTAAGGTGCAAGATGCCATCAACCAATCACACTCTCGTAGCGTTCAATTCTTTGGCACCTTTTTTCGCTATTAAAATAATTTACTGGTAGTGTCATGTTCGGGGGGAGGGGTGGAGATTATCCGGTTCGAATCTCGGCCAGGCAATGACGACCATCTTGGTAAAGGTTTCTATTTGTTTTCTTCAGTCTCTCCGCACAAATACAGGTATAGTATATTCAAAAAGTTATGTCCACTTACTTTCAAATCCGTACCCTATCATCATTCACAAACATTTCACTCGAAATAACTTGAATAATCTAAGTAGTCGAAGATGCAGGCAACAAGGACCTCTGAAACGTCGGTAAACTTCTACCAGATCACACAACGCAACAACCCAGAAGACATCAATTTTTACAAGCACGATAACAAAATTTATAATTTATTCAACAAATCTGCATGTTATGAATTCAATTAACAAAAAGTTCAGTATTAAGGATGGGAAAAAGTTAATACTTCGGTTGGTGCATTGTTTCTTTGTTACGAACATCTTGTAAATATTAACACTTATGTTTACTAGTTTCTCGTCAATAATCGTTCGGAAAATGCGGGAAATTTAAAATGTTTTGGTTCGACTGAAACAAATCAAAATTACTTTTACGAGAAAGTTGAGATCATATTAAATTCGACGACTGCTTGTCACTCGTAGAATTTGAGGTTTTCACGACGGTGTCTGAAGATTGCTGGCTGTCTTCTGGGTTGTTGTGTCGTGTAGTCGGGTAGAAGTTTACCGACGTTTCAGAGGTCCTTGCTGCCTCCATCAACAACCAAGAAGACAGCCACCATTCAATTCAAAAAGTATAATTGTACTCGCTGTTTTGTATATGTGTGAAACTCGGTTTATCACTTTAAGAACATAACATAGGTGAAGTCTGAGAACGAAGTGCAGAGAAAGATATTTGGTCATAAGAGGTAAGACGTTGTTGGATTGAAAACACTGCGCAAAGAGCAGTCTCATAAACTCTTCTTGTATGCAGTTCGTATATCCTCATGCGTGATACCTATTGGACCCCCCTTGACTTAACCACTTTAACAATAATAAATGACAAGGATAAATTTTTAAACTCCTCATCCATGCTTAAAAAAATGACAACTATCCTGCAGTCAGTTGGTAGTACATTTTAACGGAGCTACATGATGAACGTACTTCATGTAAACTGTGTCGGGTTTACAACCTTCTATTCCGTCCTCCTGACAGAAACAGATGTTCAAAGATAAGATCAGTAAGGCAAGCAGATAAAAATAAAACAGGCAGCCAGTAAGGTCGTGTAAGTACAGTTACTAACGATGATTAAAATAAACCCTATGTTTTAGCCAGGCGGTATTAAACTTACCGGATGAAAGGAATTGGGTTCGAATGAAATAACGCAAATATTATTTTTTTCATATCGCTACCTCTTTTTTTACGTCTGCTGACAATATGGCCGAAGGGCACGGCGTGTGGTGACAGACCCTCTCTACTACGCCCTGTATAGGGCATAGCTTCTAGTTTTTAGGTTATGTAACTATAGTGTTTCTAAAGCCGAACTTATTGAACGACAAAATAGTTGGTGACTAATTTATGTGCAGGAAGGCGAAGATTAATATGAAATTTTGAACGGAATGACAATATGATAAAAAATAATCCTTCGGCGAACTCAGTTCATAGTAACTACTATTTAAAATACTGGTGATTACAAAGTACAATGACAAAAGGAGAACGGAATTACGTATATTGGAAAGGCGTTCCGTAGAAAATTTACAGACAAAGTTTTGTTTTTACATTTTGGAAATAACCCCAAAAGACTGAAATAAACCACGATAAACTTAATCAGGACAGCCAGTAACCTAGCTGGATTCATACCTCTCGCCAATAACTATAGAGTTAACGCAACATTAACCTGCTTGATGGGACAAACAAGTATGACGTCGGTACAGAATTTTGGTTTCGATAGTTGCGTGCATTCTTCTTCACCACAAATCCTACCGTTATCATTTAAATTTGGGAAACACGAAAAAAAGAACCTCTAAAGACGAAAAACAATGTAATGTTATCAGTGGATTTCCCGTCCCCGAGATATAAAACAGTTCTGACACCTCTCCCGGTCCCAGACTACGCATTAGTTGATATAACGTCACTTTCAGATTACAAGTTATAAATGTGCGAAGAATTTTAAAGAATATGGCGGGAAGAATTATCAGTCAATTTCGAAATACCGACCTTGTATGTACCGTACACATAATAAACACGTACATTATTATCTAGTCGAATTTACTGGATTTTTGGACTTTGAAAAACCCAATAAACCCCACTGTATCACACAATCGTCAGAACCCTACAGAATCCAAGATTATCCAGTGTAATGCCCGTCGAAAATGCAACGGAAACATAATCTGTAATAAATATCAATTGTTACTGTTCACAGACTCGAAACATTTCAATTACAACAATGAGCTTGTTGTAATCTCAGTTGGATTATCGCCTGTCCCAAAGTTTTCCGTTTTTCAGTCAATTTTTCCAGGCAGATGGCAGGACAGTACCTTGGTAAAGGTTAGGACCGTCTCCCTCAAAATCCTTATCCACCCATTATTTATGATTACTTTCAAATCCAAGTTAGTGCTATATGAACTCTACTGTCAAACAGCGTGTTTAATCAGCCAGTCTTAACTTAGAAGAAAACTACAAGAAACTCACCACCTTCTGGCTTCTCGAGCTGTCCCGTGCTGCTAATCATGGATAACAGAAACTAAACTTTTAACACTATCTAGAAAGCAAGCTGGGAAGGTTCTGTCTGTTATGGGACTAGCCACTGATAAGATATATAAGACCAAAGCGAACTGCACAGAAACTGTGGGTGTATTATTATCTACGCACTCTTGAATTTGAAATCTTGGAAACAAACAGCAGTTACAGGTAAACTGCTAACACTTAGACATGACCTTCAGCTTCGCGCACACAACTGCAGCGTCCGATTTATGAGTACATCGCATCATGGACTTATGCGCACACAAGGTCACGTGTTCCCCTACTCTATGAATACGTGCGCGTGCTTGCGTGCGTGGGTACTCGGCACATACGTGTTCAATTCTAGGACAGGAGGGCCTAAACTTTCGCAGTTTTCTTTTGTTACTCCAGGCGCTCATTAAACGAGAGGTTGGTGCATTACGTATATTTGTTTGAGGTCTACAATGCATTTTTTAAACCGGTAAAATCCAGTGGTGAGCAGGCACGATTTTAGACAAATGACTTGGTGCTATGAGTTACAGATCTCCTATGACAGACCTACATCACATTTTGTGCAATGACTACAAGACAACGCCTGTTTATCCCATTTCTTTTTGTGCTGTCATTACAAGGAACGACTAAGAATAGGAACGAAACATGTTAGGTAAAATGGGTTAAAACCATTTACAACTAAGTTCCGGGAAGAACATATGACTCCAACACACGTCTCCTAATTTCCTTTAAGTTTCCATTTGGAAGAAAGCCCAACAGGAAACATATATTAACCCTCTGAAGCCGACGCAAGTCTAAATCATATTTTAGAATTCAGTCCGTACCTCGAAGAGAACACAACCTACCAAAATGTTTATAGATGAAGTCAACGAAAAGTTGGGACCAGCAGTGCTCAGGCACTTGAAGAACGTGTCGCTCCCAGTATCCCAGTAAGACGTCATCGACTGAAAGACGCGCCCTTAATTTAATAACAGGTTTTCGGGAATAAAGACGCTACATCGATTCTTAGACGTCATCAAACATAAGACGCGCCCCGATTTCAGAAATTTTAATAAGTGGAAATAAGGGCGTTTTAAAATCGAGGAAGTTCGGTAACTCATTAATAAACGTCGCTACTGCATGTTAATTTTGTGCAGTTTATTCCTAAAACAGTGTGCAATGAAGCATTTAAATTTTACTCATGAATTCTGCGAATAGTCCTTACGAAAATTATTTACTGGTGATCTAAAGATATCGCAGTTCATCACATTCCACGACTTAAAGACTATAAAAGAATTTGATGGAAACATTTATCACAATGACGTTCATCTGTTTTCAAGTAGGTCTACAACATAAAAATAAATCTTTCAACATCATTTCCAAGATTTACAACAGACCAAAACCTTCTAACGCCTTCAACCACATATATGAAGTATAAATCTTATCGCGGCATTCATCGTCACAAGAAGTCAACTTCTGATAGCTTTTAAAGCCAGATAAATCTTTTGTCCTCGAAAGTAGCATGACAGTTTCTCATATACGAATTCCTTACTCCATGGTGTACAAAATATTACAAGTAATTCCAGAGACACGTGTTATGATCCGTATTAAAGCCACTAAATCGGGACTGGACCTTGAAATCAATTGTTTTCTGACAGGCGTGTTCTGTGTAGGAATATACATTTTGCCGATTACACATTAAAAAATGTATCGTATGCAGGACGTAACAATTCCAGAGCGGTCACATCTATTTGACCTTGGACTTAAAAACTAAGATAACCAAGGTAACCGAGATCACCTTCATGTCACTTTAGCACGTAAAAGCGCATGTCAGCCCTTTATTGTTTCCCAATTTTACCACCTGGAATGTTTCGACAAGTTACAGTAATCTCCCCACTATACAATTTGACGTAAACCCATTCACCAGTTCTCAAGATTTTTCATTCGTACTCAGAAACAGGCGAAAAAGCAGAACGATTTTAATAGGCGCTTCGTAGGCATAAGTCTTGTTTCTTCTGCTGTGGGTACAATATTTATGTTACGCACATATTATTCCTAACACGAGTTCATATGAAGACAGTGAAATACTGAACCGAAAATGAAACGTAACGATTGGCATTAGAATGGATAATTCATGTATGGATTATTATTTCATATGCACCTGAACCTAATTCTGCTGAAATGCTGCCAAAAAATAAAGCGAATTATTAAAAGCTCTTAAAAATCAAAGGCAGTCTTTTGTCTTGAATCAGAATTTTGTAAAGTCTACCCGGAAGCAATTTATAGTCGGGTCAGGGCCTCTATACCAAGAAGCAGTTCATAATCTCGTCACTCACCAGCAAGCAGCGACAGTTCCCAGAATTGCAATTTCATGATAACAACCACTGAATGAAATACGTTCCAACTACTGGCAGGCTTCGGGATGACGTCTTGCCCATACCCAGTGGATAAACGGCGCTCGTAATATTATGATATCAGAACAGACAGCGGAAACATCGCCTCGTTTCAATTACTGGTTACTGAGTTTGTCGAACAGACCACACGTCGTTGCGCCAATAATTCGCGAAAAGTTATGACAGCCATCTGCATATAAATACTGAATCATTCTTACACACACAAAATCAATAAAATAATTTACGGGCACAAATACAGACGAATGTGCATGAAAATTATCAATCATAATCAGTTTTATAATTTAGCGACTCCAATCTGTAAAATGTTAGGGCATTGTCCCGCAAGCAGAAGCCCTTTAGAACTGGCACGTAAAATATCATCGACGAAATTTTGCCCGGGGCTGTGTAAAGGTTGAATTTATTAACTGCCTAGGAACCTAACTGAAGAAACGACTTTTATAATGGTGTTATATTTAAACCGTTATTGCTGTGCATAATAATAAATCACCGACTTTACAGACTAATTCAGCAAAGTTTATCTTACGTGAAAATAAACGTTAATACCAAGAAAACTTTCTTTATGACCTATTTTAGGAGGAAATATATTTTTAACACACGATTAAAATGTCACGTAGGCAGAACGTTATCAGTCTCGTACAGTTTGAATTTGCCTCATAAGCGATGCAGCGAGAACACGGTCCGGGTTCCATGAGAGACGAGGCATTTCTATGATTACGTAAGTGACTAATACATTCTCAATAAGGATTTTGATCCGTGGAGTGAACGAGTATGTCAGAAAATATAAGACTTGTAGATTTTAAGATCTTTTCAATAACGACCACCTAAGATTAGCCTTCTTTATTTGAAGGGGTCACTGAATTCCCCAGCGATGGACCAACAGATCCATCTCAAAGTATGGCGATGTTTACGTATATCACAGAGTCGACTTTATGGTGATGGCATCATAATTCTGTTGTTTATATATGTATCGCATAAACAGAACCATTATATCCGTAATTCGGGGCTTTCGGTACCGATAGACTAAAGGTGTTTTCCTTGACGTCGGTCCAAGTGAACTGTGCACAGACCGACAGCCTCATTATATTAGTTTTACAAAACAAATGCTGCTCACAATGCGCGCCTGCTCTACGACTCATTCATTCCCTTAGCTAGATCACGAAGTTACGCTGAAAATAAAAATCATCTACAGTTTCGTTTAGTGCAGAAGGAACCATGATCTAGAATTGAGATTATATGACGAAAAACATTACCGTATCTTGACTTTAATCAATCATGAGTGTTTAGAAACAATCGACTGTTCGTCTGATAGCATACGAGCGGGCAGGATAACAAATATTCACAAAAGGAATGTATATTAACGAATTTCGTTCTGGACTTCCTCATTTTCTTTTAAATGTTAGTATGTTGGCAGTAGATTTTCAGCTACTTTTTATGTTGATCGTAGAGTCACCAGACGAAGTAAACAAATATGGTTTAAATCCGTACCAAATGCAAGCAAATACAAATGAACAGATGACGGCACACTGAAGAACCTAATGCGATAAAACTTTAGACTTTTGTTTCTAACCAAGAGATTTTACGTAGGGGCAACTTGCAATGACAATGCTTAAACATTTCTCCCTTTTTGTAAGAGAACAAAACTATAACAATAGCGTATAATTAGCACCATAATAATAACTCTACATAACACATTCTTTCTTCAAAAAGCTGCAAATCGCTCAGCTTGTCAATAAAATGCCATTTATGAAAGCCGTGTCCAAATCAGCCCACCACTGGACTAGTCCGTAACCAACAGAACACACTACATACTTTAAAATCCCATTGACTACGCTCACTTTAATATTATACTCCTATCTAGACCCACGCCTTTCAAACACTCTCTTTCTTCAAGGTTTTATGACTACACGCATATCGCATTCTCTGTCATGTGTGCTATACGTCCAGCCCATCCAATCCTAATTGATTTTATCACCATAAAAATATCTGGTGACGTGTAAAATTTATTAAGCTACTCATTATGTAGTTTTCTCTGTCCTACTGTCACTTCCTTTTTCTTAGGTCCAAATATTCTCCACAAAAAACTACAGTAACAATTCAGTTCAATTCAATACCTTCATTAAAGTGTTTACAAACAGCAGACGACAGATGACAAGCGAACACTAATAAATATACAAGGGAAGTAAACTAAATTCAATATATTTTATCGATTTAAATACGTTCTTGTGTCGAGAGCGTGTCCTCAACGGATACATTGTTTATTCTCCTGATACTATTATCATTAATACTAATAACTATTATGACGCGGTGCACTTATAAGAAAAATGAATTTTTAGTGTGACAGGTATTTCTCGGCACGTGGTTAATTCTTCAAGTGCGCTCGCTTCCTACTGAAACAGTGCGTTCAATTAAAAACCGCTACGGCCCAAACCGGTGGTGCGTGCAGGGTCTAAGGAGTATATCGACCCCTTCAGCTTTCGTACTGCTCTGCTATACTTCACTTCGGCTTCAGCGCCCTCTCAGTCTAGATTACTACTACCTTTTTCGGAATAAAACAGATGCGTATATTAATCCATTTTATATGGTGTAGTTGTTAAACGAATCAACAAATCTAAAACTTCTTGACGATGGTGAAGAGGCATTTGAATAAAAATTTCCTTAGATATTATCCATCGTGTAGTAAAATATAAAATATAAAACGTAAAACGACGTTTCGGAGATGGGACTCTATCTCCGTCTCCAGGTTCCTACACAGTTGGGCCCACTAGATAGAGCTAATCCCTATCTCCGAAACGTCGTTTTACGTTTTATATTTTACTAGACGGTGGATAATATCCAAGGAAATTTTTATTCAAACGAAAACAAGTTACAGTTTTGGTTTTAGAACTTTTAAGAATGTCCCAACAAGACTGAGTGTACTGACCGTCATCGTCCTGCTGATACACTCTCTTCGACAACTTCTCTCCGTAGAAATCTTGATTAGATGTCGACTCTGTCGTAACGACGCGTAGCTCCATCTCTCGCAGATTCACCGTCTCACTGACACACCCACGTAATTACGTAACAGAACGAACCGCACTGTAAAATTTTCAATCCCCGTTCTTAAATATAGAGGACTGTAGGACCAACTGTGTGGATTATGGCTAATGGCATAAATACGAGTTCAGCTGTGATTAAACCGAGAGCGCAAGTTCCCTTCGTCCTCACGACGCATCAGTTGGAATTTACTGGGGTTCTGGAATCTGATATTACAAATTTATGTTATTTATGCAATTTTGCGTTTCTACTTTTATGCTCGATCTTCGTGGCGAAATGAAGTTGGAATAATAAACGCGTCTCATCCAGCGTAAAAGTGTACTATAACTAATTTAACCGGTGCTCTAAGGGTGAATCTGGGAACTACATCTCAACATAGTCCCTCCAGTAATCCGGGCCTGACTCGCCATTATAAAATAAAGTGATACAAACTGTGGACTGGTCAGCATGATGATTGTCTTCTTTGATATTTTCCAAGAGGCCACGCCCTGATAATGACGTAAGCACCTCTGAAACGTCAGTTAATTTCTATGAGACAGTCATATTAAATTTCTTTCTCTCCTTAAAATGTACCTGAACTTTCTCATTCTGAGTCCACAAAAGTTCCCTGTCAGATGTGAAGATTTAAACAAAGACAAATTTTGGTAACGTGCTGGCTGGTTGGGCCTGTTGCATATCTCAGGGGCGGCGATAAGATGCATAGATCAGAAAGAATTTTATGATGACTGACAAAGAAGAATCGAAGTGCGAGTACTTGGAAAAGAACCTGGCTCACTGAAATCTTATGTATTACAAGTCCCCCAAGTACTGCCCTGGGATTGAACGGGATCTCTGCGGGATTCAGTTTCTAACTACTTCAACAAAACACAGCCTTTTCATTTGGTTCACAACTTAACAAGAATCAAAGTGTCAGGTTTTAAAGAGAGAAATACTTAATGCACTGTACACACATTCTTAGGAATCAATTAGCCTTTCTTCCGAATGTTTATAACATTTTAATCTGTTTCAAGAATAGCTCAATTTAGTGAAATAACGTTTTCTTTAACTAGTTTTGACTTTGACTGGGAGTAGAAACAATTGCCGAGATTAATAGACAAGAGAAAGCTGATTATTTAGTAAGCACAAGAGGAAAACTTCTGTGATACAAGAGTTCCCTGTTTCGCATGACATATCTTAAGCGAAGTGAGAACAAATAAACTGTATGTTTAAATTCGCAAACCATGTTAGAAGTAAAGTTCTGCTGCCAAAGCAAATATCTAGACATGTGCCATCTTGAAGGCGGGAAGGTAGAAACGCCTTAAAACATATCCACCATTTCACACAGCAATGTTACACAACTTCATAAGTTGCTTTCAAAACATACGCGCCATTTAGATGATATTATAACTGATAACTTAACATGAATTAAGACGGAAGTTATTTAACTGCCACTATTATAGCGTCATGAAAAACCAGTGTTTGAACAAAGCTTACATAAACATACCACCGAAGGAAATAATTTAAACCCCTAACCCTGTCAGTACCCCGTCTTAATTGATAAAAATGTCGTCTTTCGTTGTGGGGTGTGTACACCTTTTCCTAGACGCAACTGTTATCGAATCTCAGGCTATTTTACTATGATTTTTCCTGATTAACGACGCTTTTCAACTACAGATGTTATGCAGCGTCCAATGGTAGGGCTATTTCTAATGATAAAATGGAAACGATACAGAAGGAAGCAGTTGTGGCATGTTTTAAACTGCCACACTTGTATTTGTCTAGAAGGACTAAATAAAGAACCACGAAAGACCCCAGACAGTAAAGCAGATAGCCTGTCCGAGATCTGAACTCTCAAACATCCCAATACGAAGCATCAGTGCCAACCACGCGACCACGTCGTCTAATCTGATACTGCTTCAAATGCATGAGTTATATAGTGTTTTAAGAAATGGAAAGATGGTTATGAATGGTGGGCTGGCATTAGATAAGATCTGGAAGAAAATGGTCGTGGCCCATCTGAAGATACTAATATAGCATTCTACTCGAGGAAACTTAAATAATAGGTCTGACAGAATATCTGCTAATTTTAATAGTGAAGAAATCAAATGGGCTATGTGAACAGCCACAATATACAAAGTTCTTCCAGTGTTATTCAAATCATACGCCTGATGTTTCTAAGTGAGATATATTTAATCCTTTAAAACCCACTGTTACCACCTGATTTAACAATCAGTGACTCTGCATTTTGAATCCATGGGTTTCGTTCGATTCTTCCTTACACATCATTAGCCAGTTGATCTTTGTAATGGGGGAATGTGTTTGTGGTACGCACTAAATTCTTAAATATTTACACGAGCTTCGGCTTCAAAGAGTTCTTAATTGTTTTTCTGCTCATGTTTACTCAGTGTTCTATTTATACCAGTTCTATAGAATTTATCATACTCAGCTTCTTAGTGATATGTTCTGGATTTTCAATCAGGAATACAGCTTAATTAGTAATGTAGACGCAGGACGACATGATGATAATAAGACACACGGAAATGTTCCTTCGATAACCTTAATTGCTATTATACGTCTCTCCCCAAAAATCCAATCGAGTACGTTACCGTACCCCAATGAACTATGTACAATGAAACACATTTTTAAGAAGAAAAAGTGATAGTGGTTCCGGAGAATTTGACGTAAATACGTCTATACGGAAAGGAAGTTTATATATTGGCTTTATTCTAAATATTTACTTTATACATGCTTTACAATTGAGATAAGTGTGATTAAGACATTGCTTATTTAACTCGAATTAGTTACGCTTAAGATGGGTCTGTGGTAGCTGAATGTAATGTAAAGTAATGTAACGTTTCCTAGGTACTTTTATTTTTTTACGTTTTCTGTACTGTCTCATATATTCTGCGATATGGAGTCTTTTAGCTTCAATGTCATCCATCTTGTACATAGTATGACGCAACAAACTAATGCAACAATAGATTTCTTAATAATTCTTATATAAGGTAAGTACTTGTGATATTGTAAACCGTTTTTACCAGCACAAAATTATCTACTCTACGACGCACTTCTTCTACAAACGATTCACAGCTCAGCTCTTTCCGCAATAACGAAAGTAATGTAACACAACAATGCCAAGTAAACACATGACGTAACAATTAGTGTAAACAGATGACGTTTCCTAGGTAACCATCTTACACATTTTCCTGTCGCTTTTTCGTTACACTTTTTTGCGGAATGACACTGACCCTTCCATATAGACGTATTTACGTCAAAACAGGTGGACATAAGTAGTATATACGTTTATAAAAATGAAGGAATTAGTTTAGAACATAACTAACACTACAATAGTAGAGCCTATAGGTTCGACACCACTAATAAATAACAAATGGAACGTATCTACCATTGGACACTATACTGATGTTTCCGTAAGATCCATATAAATATTACCCCCTATCTTTTTCACATTCCTCAAAGCGGATGTATTCCAAGAAGTTTACATATTACAACGGTACACATAAGACAGGCCACTAAACAAATATGAAGATGACTGTCTTCTGGGTTGTTGCACCGTGTAGTCTGGTAGAAGTTTACGAACGTTTCAGAGGTCCTTGCTGCCTCCATCATCAGGGCGATAACTCATCGTCAGTAAACTTCTACGAGACTACACGGCACAACAACCCAGAAGACAGCCATTTTCAGACTCTCGCCGTGAAAACCTCAAATCCTACATAAACAAATATGCTTTCCCAATAGATCTACCAAATTCAATACAGAACATTTTTCGCTGAGTGATTGTAACCCGATCTTACCAACATCTACGATACCTATGCCATTACTTTTTAAGATATTGTAACGTGGGTTTGGTAATTACGACCTTGATTGTCAACCCTTGATTATTTTGGGTTCAGCTACCTTGAATCCGATCCGACTGCAAACTTGCTTCAATTGTAAGAGACCACGATGTACTCCAACAACGATCAATTTAATCAAAACCAAAACGTTCTTTTACAGCACACAATTATCTACTCCACAACACACTTTTCCTACAAGCGATTCACAGCTCAGCTCTTTTCAGACTAACTCGAAAGCCGATTGTCAACGGCAGTTAAACAAACATAACAATGGAAATAAACAGATGACTAAACTGTTTCTTAGGTAACACAACAATGCACACAGGAGTTCGTATAGCATCTAAAGATGCAGACCAGGCAGCCTGGAAGTCAAGCGGCCCCTACCCTCCAGCGCGAGTCTGCTGCACTCACGGCAACACTTCACAACATATTAGAACAAATACAATCTGGATGATCAAAGATATTTCATTGTAAAAAAAAAAACTGATAGTGGAACCACAGTTCCGGAGAATTTGACGTAAATACGTCTATATGGAAAGGAAGTTTATATATTGGCTTTATTCTAAATACTTCCTTTATACCCGCTTTACAATTGAGATAAGTTCGATTAAGACATTGATTATTTAACTTGAATTAGTTACGCTTAAGATGGGTCTAGCCACGGTGGTCTAGCGGTTAGAACGCTGGCCTTGTAACCCTGGGGTCTCGGGTTCGATTCCCGGCGGTGCCCGAATTTATAACTTGTGTTGGGCAAGGCCGTGGTCTAGGCAACACGGAGTTTTCCTCCGGGGGCTTCCCCGGTTTCTCCGTGGCATCCCAACAATTACTCCATTCACACAGAAGAAGGCAATGGCAAACCACTTCTGGATTATCTGCCAAGAACGTATATGAACAGGTCCCAGTCCTAGAAAATGATGGAAGGATCCTGTTCATATGGAACTGTCGTCAGACAGAACACTAAATAATAATAATAAAGATGGGTCTGTGGTAGCTGAATGTAATGTAAAGTAATGTAAGGTAATGTAATGTAACGTTTCCTAGGTAACAACAATGCCGAGTAAACACTACGTTCCCTAGGTAACCATTGTTATCGGATCTTACACACTTTTTTGCCGAATGACCCTGACCCTTCCATATAGACGTATTTACGTCAAAATGTAATGTATCTGGTATAGTGCATTTCGTCTCTAAAGACGTAGCTTTTGTGTAAATTTGCTACACACTCTCCACAGCTCCCTCTGCCATCGCCAGAACCCATGTCATGATCGCGTCATGATATTCACAAAAACAGTGACAATAGACCAACCATATTTCCATAACACACAGCAGCGAACGTAACAAGTTTCCTCCGTGTTCTGAACCGTTTTCAAACCGTATTATAACCAATGAAGAGATTCACAAACACTTCCCGATACACTCACTCACGCCGTAACGGTTACCTGGCGGCGAAATCCCAAACTTTTATGCATTTAGCTGCTGAACATTTGCACCACTACGCAGGCCTTCGGACTACGGAGATTTTTATCCCCACTGTAATGTTACGTCACTGAGATGCGGGACTGGACCCAAGCGTGTACTGGGTAATTAACCCAAGGACGCTCACTACACAGAACTAGAAGCCGCTTAATGACAGCACAGGATTATCAATTTAAACGCAGGGACTTACTGAACAGTCCTGCGTATCGTAGTTAAGCCCTCGTATTGAGTCCTTACCTTCACTCTTGTTAAAATTTGCACCGTAAATAAAACTGACATGTCGCGCGTCAGACACTAGCGACACCTAACGAAAGGTCAAGAAACGTTGCGCGGAACAGATTTTAAAACATATTCAACTATGTAAAGGCAATTTTTAAACGTAAAGTAACAGTATTATTGTTGAAAGCCACTAGTCATGAACTACTGCAAGTCTGAAATTTGGTACGCTGACAAATATACACAGATATATAAGTACTGTTAAGTCCGGAAAGTTGGGTACAGACTGGAGTTTAATACGACCGGTTCTTCACGTTCCGAGCATATTATTCCTTGACGATTTCGAGCAAGGCTAATAAATTCCTGGACCTTTCAAATACTGGTATCACGGATTCGAATACCGCTCGGGGCGTACATGTATTTCTCAGGGTCCCGCTGCTGCCTTATTTATGTTTCCATCTTGTAATGGGCAATAGATGACAAATGTGCAGAGGACGAACTCTTTCGCGTTTTATTGTTAATCGTACCAGGACGAAGGGCCCGATCCGTGGGAGCAAAAGGACACGAGTTCATGCACAAAAGGTTTTCAACTAATTCTTATGACGAGTTCAGCATTTGCACTAATACCTAAAATGCCTTCAGCTATAAATACATGGCTAAGCCACAGGCCTAAGCGAGTATGTTTCTCGTCAGCATTAATTCTGCTGCGATAGTCCATTAAATGTCAGATGGGATGACAGTATCATATCATAGTCCAGATGCATACATACTGCGCACGAAGCTTAGCTAGCACTCGGTCGTATGACAAATGCGACACAATTTCAAACAGGAAACAAATCTAACTCAACCAAGGGGTCCTACAAATAGGTTTCCTGTCCTCTTCCTTTTTATCATGAAGATGGAAGCAGAGTATAGCTTCCAAAACATAATTTTATTGAAAATTCGGGCAATGGAAAAATCCCAAGAAAAAATTTTACGGATTAAAACGGACCAACGTCAGAAACTTTCAGACCAAATTCTTCTTTCTAGTGCTTCTATTCTATCGTTTTAGCTTATACAAATGTAGCGAAATCTGCAGTTCTTTAAGTCAAAGGACTGTACTGGAATCATGAAAGTGCATATTTATTATTGCAATGTTATATAGAACGGGGTGGTATGAACTACATTCATCTGGCTCAGGATAGGAACCAGTGGAGGTTCTTGTGAACATGGTAATGAACTTTCGGGTTCCATAAATTACTGGGAAGTTCTTCAGTGGCTGAGCGACTGTTAGCTTCTCTTGAAGGACTCGGTTTCATGCAGTAAGTATTGTTATTTAATTGTCAGCCTATGGATCATTGAAGATTTTCTTGTATTTCGTTAAAATATTTGCCACACAGAGAAATGTTTCAAATATAAAAGCTTTAAAGATGTCCAGTTATTCTATGTTCTACGTACAGACTCGTGTTTTTAAGTTAAGTCTTCACAAAAAATATTGTAGATTTAAGCTTAAAAAGCAGGAACATGCTGAACCAAAGAGTGATATAAACAACACCTGTCTCAGTAGCATTAACAGAGGTCAAGAAGATTAATTTACGCCCAGTTACATGTCAACTACCCTTCATATCTTATCTTACTAATTCCATTAATTTACAACTCGTTTCACACACACACATTCTCCTACAGTCTTTAATTCCACAGCATCACTACAATTTATAATTCTATTATAAGTTACCTCATCGTCAATATAAATTAATCTACCAAAATGTTATGTTGCCACTACTTTCTCCTCTGGAAACATTTTAATACAGTACGTAAAACATCCCCTTTGACTCTGCACACAGAGCGTACTTTCGTTCATGTACGAATCCTCATGTATCTGAACTGAGGAATTAATTTACGTGGCCAGCAATGGATGTTTGTTGCGTTATCGACCGATGGTCAAAAGCCCCAACCCAGATCTGCACGCTTCTGTTTGCGTGACACAAGTCAAAATATCTAACACGGAAACGTAGACGTCTGTAAATATATTTTAGATTATGCTTCTATATATAATTACACAATCAACGTCCCCAGGTACACAACGGCTACGAGACATCCATTAAAAGACGTTTGGTACTTTGATGTGAAACATCGACGGACTAAATCCAAATGGTTTGTGTTAATTTGGGGGCAATTGTTTTCTGAATTTCGAAGCAATGAAATCGGTACGGAGTACTCAAAATACGCTGGGAGCTAAAAGTGAGGAAATAATAGGATTGGAGGTTATCACGGCGGGATTTATGAAGATAGTTTTATTTTCCACCATCAGGGCAATCGACCTGACGGTGGAGGCAGCAAGAATGGCTGAAACGTCGGAAAACTACACGGCGCTACAATCCAGATGACAGTCATCTTCACCTCACAGGATAAAAGAGGAAATTTAATAATGACGAACTGCATAATTGTTACTCTCCACCAAACATTTTAATTGTGAAAGGTCAGTTTACATCATTGATGTTCCTAGATTTTCTCGGAAAAAATCTGCCTGCATTGGCTTGCAAGGACCGGAGGAGAGGACTAAACATTTCGGGCAGGAAAAATCCGATTTGGAGCCGAGATTCGAACCACAGATCTCACGAATGAAAAGCAGGGGTAGAAACCGTTTAATGACGACGTTCGATTCGTCCAAGTACATTTTCTTCGTTATCGATCTAGTCAATGCCCAAACCCAGAGGTTTATTAACCTGGGTTATCTGACGGATAATAATAATGCAATTACGAGAGAAATGGGACAATGGACGACGTACAAAAAATCACGGGGGTGTCGTGTACACGGGCTACTTGCCAGGCTTAACCTGATGGTCACGAAACTTGCCCTTAATAAGTCTTCCGTTGAGTAAGACATGATCGTGAAATGTAGCACGAATTGGAAGGTATGAACTTCGCCCAACATTTTTGCCACAAACCGGTTTTTATTAGCACTGTAAACACGGTCATTAGCTTATCTTCGCGTAAACTTGAAGAGAAATTACCACTTAAGAGGTCTAGAAGCAAATGGCCGTGTTGATACGTGTCGACCAACGCAAAATGTCCGTTCACAGAATTAAAAAAAAACGTTTAAAAGAAATCATTAAACGGCAAAAGTGACATTTCTGATATGCAGAAACACACAGGGAAAAACACAAACAGCTACTGACTAATGTATCATCTATGATTATTCTTATAAACTCTGATTTTACTGATACATGTGGAGAAGAGAAAATACCACAGAGAATGTGATGACGTCAACCTCCGATAAACTATTAAAAGCTGCGGAGGAAAGTCACAATGTACTCTACCGCACGTGATTCTGGCAATACCGATTACCCCGTTTCCGATTATCGACAGGCCACTTCCTGTGGTGCAGAAAGAACGCGCACAGCGCGTGTCGCCAAAAAATCGTTGCCTGCACATTTTCGACCCTCGCAATGGTTATCAACTTGTGGTACGGGGATCACTAATGGGCCACGTGGTCAGGATGAAAGGCAGGCAGAAGATAAAGACTGAGTGGAGACTGGCAGGAGACGAAATATTATCAGTGCGGATTAGACTGCTTTGACCGAATTGGTTGTCGATGTTTTTGATTTTGATTTCATTTTAAGAAAGTTTAAAATTCAACTATGAAACGTGTTAAAAGTTGTTCCATTTTAAAATTCGTAGTAACGACATGCAAAATGTTCAATGCATTGCTTCCATGGACGTCCCAGTCCTGTGTGTTAATTAATACCCATAGAATTTTCTACCCACTCTACAGGATCGAAACATCTTTCATGGTATTATCTTATTCCTGTATAAAGAAATCCCAACGTAATTTTAAATTTAAAGCCTCATTACCTTATTTCATGTTCTCACAGCATCGAGTATGAAGATTACTTTCTTCTGGGATGTTGCGCCTTGTTGTCTGGTAGAAGTTTACCGGCGTTTCAGAGGTGCTTTCTGCCTCCATAATCCGGGCGAAAAGTCAACTCATCGGCCTGATGACGGAGGCAGCAAGGACCCTCCGAAAGGTCAGTAAACGTCTACCAGACTACACGGCGTAACATCCCAGAATAGTCATCTTAATTTAATATTGTTTTTCTTTCTTTATGTTTTACGAGCAATTTCTTCTTCGTAACATATGTAGGGTTAATGTCACAGCCCTATGTTGTTTTCTTTCCTTTCTGCAGGTTTAAAACATTTTTTTCCTTGTTTTGTATGGGAGAGAAAAGAAATTAACAGAATTTTCGTTAGAAAAAAATAATTTTTTATGTAAGAACGAGCAGTAGGATTATTTGGCGACTGTGCCGCTTAGACTAGGAGTCGCGGGAACCGACACAGCCGAACACAATGCCGTGCCGCCAACACATCCGCCAAATACCTACAGCGTGTAACCTATACCACACACCACACTGATCAATAGGAACCAATTTTACACCGGCAGGTACTAAATAACAGAATAGTATTGCGATGGACGATTGGACACCAACTGTTGATAAAAAAATGTTCCTACTGCACGAAGTGAGCTACATGTTAGGAGTAAAAGGTCTAGGCTGCGTCTATTTACTGATGAACATTGCGTGACAGAAATGGCGTGTTCGTGCAAATTGAGGGCGAATTTACCTACTGTAGCGCCTTTCGGAACACGCCTTTGTGTTGGGGATACTATAAAAAAGACGACAGTTACAAATGAAACATAGCGATGACACATGCCGTGCGTTTAGGTTTAAAGATTAAGAAATATTGCAGTTTTATGACGACTTATTTTTAAAAAGCGACATTAAATCATATTAATACCATTTTAAAAGCCCAAATCATGCATTTTGCACAATAAACTCGAGTGGATTGACAGATCCTTAGCGATACTTAATCCCAGCTCACCTCAAATAGCTCGCTCATAACTCATTCTTCAGACAAAACATGTAAAAATTATTTATCTCCCATAACATGAAGTTTATTCCGCGTACTTAACAACGGTTTAGCGATTTTAATAATTAAATTCGAAAGAAAGCGTCCAGACCTACCCTGGGGCTCACAAAATCTCCTCTCCTGTTAGGACTGGGAGCTTTCCACGGACGAAAAGCGCACGAAAGTGAAGATATTTTGATCCATCTAGAATTTAAAGACGTCATTTCTACTGCAAAGGCAAAAACCATCAGATAAGATGGGTAGATGATCATGAGTGCTGTGTGGAAAAGTAATCTGAAATGTAGCGGTCGTGGAATTCCGAAGGTACTACAGCAGGAGTCGCTTGGAACGCCAGAGGAAGACTACGTGAAGTCTCAGTCAGCGTATGTGACAATCAAGACGTGACAGCCGACGGGAATGAATCACCACCGTACGGTTTCATTTAAAGAAACTTCTTACAGGAAAAAAAGAAAAAAAACTCCTCAGGGTTTTTGAGAAGCTGATAGCCACTTATCTGATCAAGACATTCGTCATATGTGGAACCCGAATATTAATTACCGTGTTGATTAGAGACCGCCAGCAGTTCATATCCCGAGATGATAAACAAAATTCCACACACCGTTTCTTCAAGATACATAGGAATGCTGTCGTCCTTTCCACGTCCAGGTACCCTCCATTCAGGTTTTTCTACAAAGTTTGTATGCATTTTTCATTTCTCTGAAGCATATTTCATGTCCCGCCCATCTCATCATCCCTGATATGTACTGAAGAGTAAAAATTATGCAACCTCTCATTATGCAAAGTTTATTTCGAAATGAGAGGTCGTTGTTTTGGAGACCAATCATCATCATCAGTACCTCTAAACTACAGGCTACTTGTGTACGTACCAAAATTCACTCCAGACGTGCCAACACCACTGTTAATGTCAGTACGCGGTGCGTCACTGTACATTACTTCAGAAGAATTAACACCACGACACTAGACAGACTGAAACTTCACTGCTTGAAACGATATAACGATAAAACGACAGACAGCGTGAACCGAACGCCTATTCAAAAGTAAACAATGTTACTTACAACTTCTTCCTCAGTGTATTTTCGTTACTCCTCTGTGAAATAATGTACCACTGGATTGTTTCCGTACATCTCACAGACAATTTGTAGAAATTACACACGGTCTGAAAGCAACTAACGACGATATCGCAGTGAGACGGGAAATGACCTTGCTAGAGGTGACGTATCATTTCGCTAGAAAATGCAACCAACCGACGTTGCAAGCTTGCTTAGGAGGAAAAGTAAACATTAATGTTACTTTCCACTTCGACTAGAATAAACAATATGATGGCGTGCAGAGACACGCTACTTTAGATAAACGAATTCATTGTTTAACGCTGCACATACCAAAGTCCACCACAAGACACATCAATCTCCCAGATCCTAAACCTGCTTATTATTATTATTTAGTGTTCTGTCTGACGACAGGTCCATATGAACAGGATCCTTCCATCCTTTTCTCGGACTGGGACCTGTTCATATACGTTCTTGGCAGATGATCCAGAAGTGGTTTGCCATTGCCTTCTTCTGTGTGTGAATGGAGTAATTGTTGGAAGCCCCCGGAGGAAAACTCCGTGTTGCCTAGACCACGGCCTTGCCCAACACAAGTTATAAATTCGGGCACCACCGGGAATCGAACCCGAGACCCCAGGATTACAAGGCCAGCGTTCTAACCGCTCTGCTTACCGAAGAGTAATCTTAATCCAGCACTCAGGTTTATGGCTTACATAAATGACTGATATCACAAGTTTTAGTGTTTACGTATCTCATAAAGAACAGAGAAATATTAACGCGCGCATGCAAAATCATTCAATCCCGTCCCTACGTTTTTCCCAAAGCCGATACCGTTATATTTCAGCATGAAATTCTGGTGCCTGTACAGACAAAAGCAGTTGTAGATGAACCAAAGCTTGCCACAATCAGTGCTCCCAAAGCCACTTGTTAACGTCAATCAGAATTCCGTTTCCATGGCAACTCATCACGCACCTTGAAAAGGTCCGGGTATGAGAATCTATTTGTGCCACCGTCCTGTGTGCTGAACGTTGTTACTTTTTTGAGTCACGCGTTTACGTATGAATGTATCAGCAAATGAGACATACAACATACAGCCAAATACACATTTTCAGGTATAATTTTCAGTACGGCGTTACAACCCATAAGACAGCCATCTTCAACAAAGAACTTATTAAAAAACGTCAAGTCTTTACTGTATTTAAATGTACTACCAAATCAGTCTGTATTATTAGTAAAAGAATGGAATACAAACTGTGACATGCTTCCTTGTCAATGTCAACATTTTACTAATTTCTAGAAATGACGACGTATTCTACTCATTCACTGGAATTTTTTTTTTGCTGGGGCCAAAGTCGTTCAGCCGAGCAACCAAACAGGTCTAGTTACAGGCATAAAAAACACGGTACACACAATCATATAACCGAAGTAACTGTTGGCTTCTTCGGATGTATTTTTGTTACAAATGGAATTGTAACCTAGCACAAGTACAAACTACGTGTTATGTAAGAAAGTGCGTAATGTGTGTAGTAAAATTAAATACAAATTGGATAAAATATTAAAATTTCAAAAACAGGAATCCCTCAAATTGATTCTGCATTAGATGTAAAATACTTTGAAGTTCTGTAAGGAAAACAACTTAAATATACGCATTTATGAATTTTAAACTACACTGAATAAAATTATTATTATTACTTTCATTGCCTGCAGTAAATATTTTAATTGTATTACAAACTTTCTTTCCTCTTAGAACTACCACCTGCTAAAACAAAATATGACTTTCGATCACTGAAATTCCCTGAGCAAATCACATAGCAGAACTGTTTTGGTTCGAGTGAAAGAATCCATCGATTTGGCTAGGCATGCAATGTCGAGCTTCGACTCACCATGTCTGCATGTTTCCGTAGACCAGGAATATCCTGGCAATCCCCTCGTTCAAATTACATAACTTATCGACTTTGTTACAGGTCGCAACAAGCCCAGCTGTCTTATTTGTTTCAAGCCACGACAGTGAACATCGAATTACTTGTTGAAATTACAAGCAGCCAGAGGGCCAGCGTCGGGTCGAGTCTGAGCGTTGCAGTGAAATACGCTGTCGACTATTTCAAGCCTAACAGGACTTGCTTTATCGGCGTTGGTTCTGGGTTCTAGCTCTGATTGGGCAGTTTAAAATTACGTGTTGTCTTGTTGAGATGCACTAATGAGAACATGCTGAAACCGTTAAATCACATAACGCAACAACTTAAAATTGAAAATAAAGGAATGGTGATCTGGTGATTAACATACACGATTAACGTTCAAATCATTCCGCGTTCGAGCCCAAATGCATTCGCAAAAATAAAATCTACAGTATGCTTACAACATACCATATAGGTAGCACAGCTTACTCCCGAAACGTCGTGTATATTAAACATGCCTCAGATAATGGACAAATATCTAACAACTGTGCTGTAATGAATCAACCGTTGTCCTTACTAGACCTAAAGCTCTGTATTACTTATTCTTGTCGCAAGAAATCTACGAGCTCGTTGTCCTTACAAGCCAGCCTTAGTACTGGGAGGGAGGGGACGCGCTAGCACATAAGGTGTCGCTCGAAGATATTTTGCGTCCAGTATAATACTAGAAAGGATCATGCAAAATGTTGCATGAATTTAAATACAAAAGAATACAGAAATCGACTAAATAAAATCAGAGCTGATTGAAGGTTACAAGTGCATTCGGGTACATTACTGTCAGGAAGATAAAAGTACTGTAAATATGAAAGTGCTATTGACACTATCAGCAAAGCTTTCACACACATT